>CM077260.1:29528664-29767095 GCA_039654775.1 Spinibarbus caldwelli
AGGACGACCAATAGAGTCCAGGGTGGTTCTGATGGAGGGAGGATCCAGGGAGAAGACAGGAGGAGCCAAGGCGAACTAGATGGAGGGAGGACCCAGGGAGAAGACAGGAAGGAGCTGGAGGAGCCAGGCGGGACCCAAGCCACAGCCATAATGGCGGCCCATGGAGGGAGGAGCCATGGTGGAGGAAGGGCTGACGACTCAAGGGGGCCGACCGACGGTGGTGGAGCATGTGGTGGTGGAGGCCGAGGCGGAGACGGAGAGCCAATGAGCCAGGGCAACGGGGAGGATCCGGAAGTCCAAGGCGGAGAAGATGGCTCCGGGGACCGAGGCGGAGGTGGGAATCTGGAAGGCCGCGGTGGAGCCATAGCGACAGAGGACCAAGGTGGAGCCGGAGGGAAGGAAGAGCCTGACAGAGCCGGAGGGATGTCTGCAGAAGAGGTGGCATGTCTGCATATAGATTCAAATTACAGTCCACTGAGCTCAGCTCACCCTCAGCCATGGTGCAGTGGGTGGAGCTTCCCTCCGTGCTCTTGCTGTCCGTAGCGCTCTCCCCCGTGGCGAGCTCTGTAGCCGGCTCATGCAACTGGTCTGACGTGTTGGGCTCTAGCTCTGGGGCGATCCTCAGCACAGTCGCTCTCTTCGGCAATGGCTCATCAGTCGCAGTGGGCTCAGGATCTTGCTCCGTGCAGTGGGGTGATGGTGGGCTGGGCTCAGGGTTGAGTCGCGTTCCGGATCGGGGCTGGACATTCTCCAGACACCGGATGATCGCCTCCCTCCAGCTCAGTCCTGTGGTGCCTGGGAAGTCGACGGGACGGTGGCAGTTAGCCCCAATCTTGAACAGGGACTTCAACGTCTCATCGTCGAAGGCGGTTGTGACGGCAAAACAGCTGAAGTCCCTCGCGAAATCCTCAGTGTCCTGGCTCCTCCAAGCCAAAGCGACGAGTCTCTCAGCAAGCTCCGTAACAACAAAAAAAACAAAAAGAAAAACTTTCAAAAACCGAAAACAAAACACGGGGATACATGTCGCGTACTTTCACTTTTTAGGTCAGGTCTTCTGTCACGGCTACGGTGAAATGAGCATGCGAAGAAGATGATGAATGCAAACAGTCTTTAATATTCCACAATAATGCAAACACAGGTCAGACAGGCAGGATCACACGTAGGGATGTAGTAGACCGGAAGACAACCATTGAACAGAACACAACTTAAATAGGGAATCTAATGAGGGACAGACAGGTGGAGATGATAAACTAATGATGACACAATGATGATTAACTAATAATGACACAACGAGGACAAGAACAGGAACGACCAAATATGGGGAGAAAACACATCAAAACAGTCCTTGGTCTGACAATATATATATAATCAGATGTAATACTGTGAAATAATATTACTATTTAAAAATTTTAAATAACTGTTTTATATTTAAACTTTTTTAAAACTTGATTTATTTCTGTGATGCAGCGCTAAATTTTCAGCATCATTACTCCAGTCTTCAGTTCATTCTAATATTCTGATTTGCTGCTCTTTTCTTGTTATTATCAGCATTTAGTTCTGCCGCTTCATGTTTTTGCGCAAACACACACACACAAACTCACACTGACCCCAAACTTTTGAATGGTAGTGTATGTAAAAATTAAAAAATTGGGTCTTTAAAATTAAATAAAATGAATGAAATTAAATGAAATAAATAAATAAATACATTTTTCATTATATGGGGTAATACTAAATGGCAAACAGAACAATGTTTTGAACACATTTTGAAGTTTTGAAGACTCTCTACACATAACCTGGGATTGGAGACAGTATTTTCAATCTCAACCTGGTTACCAGTAAATTCCATAATCTGTTTGGAGGAAAATATCTTCAGGTATCACACATACACACTACAGATAGTTGAGGAGCAGCAGTCACTGAGTTTCCTTCTACATGGAGACCAACATCTCAGAAGTCTCTGCTGTGATGATAAAAAAGGTGAGTGTCAAACGACTCTTATATTGTTGACACAAGGCCAGTGACTGTGAAAGACACGCATGTGAGACTCGCAGGATTCTTATCAGCGTTTGAGCGCAATCTCATGCCTAACAGAAGCAGTGAAGATGAACTCAGATCCTGAACAGAAAGCTGTTGTGAGAGCAGCGCAACAGGGCAGATGCTGATCTGAGTGAATGGAGATCTGCTCTGAGATCAGCACACAGTGTGAGCGAATGAGCTAACAGCTACATTCCATGAGCGTTATGATGTGAAACAGCAAAGCGCAGGGAAACAATGATCACATTCATCACATTCATCCGTTATTTTCCTCTCTTTTTATCTCATGCTTTCTCCCTCCCCTTTCATAAGATTTTACCTGCACCTCAAACAAAAGTTGGCCTTTGAAGAAGCAGTGCTGACATCTGACCTCAGTTTGAGCGGCTAAACCTCCCAGCCTGTAATGTCATGTCGTCTGAACACTTACAGTGGCCTCAAAAAATCACACTTACAAATATCTGAATGTCACTGTATTAGATAACAAAATATCTGTGATTTCTTTTCAAGAAACAAAAAATGTCATGCAAAAACATCTGGCAAAAAGATGTTGGGTCATTCCGTGTCAAATCAACCAAATTTCAGAAATTCCCCAGCTCAAATTTTTGATTTTGCTAATTTTTTATTTTATTTTTTATTTTTGAAGAAAGATAAACATGTATAGTGATGAAAGCCAAAATATTAAATGTCTTGGATGAATATTTACTGAGTAATACACTTTTTTTGTAGTGGGCGGTCAAAATGTCAATTTTCACCTGAGAATCAGAGCCAAATTACAGGACGGTAAAAATGACTTCAGAAAGATGGCAGCACCACAATGTTATTTTTACACAGAGATTGGTAAGTCTATTAGTAAAATCTATTGACTTTAGCTACCTTTGTTGCATTATGTGCCAATGGTGACCATTCAGAAATGGGAAAACAGCACTTTTCAAGTTTTTTTCTCCTAAGTTTGCGTGCCTATAACTCAAGAAGTATAAAATATATCTTAATGCCCTTTTAGATATTGGGTCTTAACAAACTTTACTTTTTTTACTATCTTCATTTTTAAGGCCATATATTGTTCAGTTCCAGAGATATTGGAATTTTAATATGGCTCCAGGAGTAAATCGTTAAATTGTACACATTTTCAGTGGTCAAAAACCAAATGTGGGTCACTTTGCAAAAATATAATGCTTCTTTTCTTTTAATGAGGAATGTCTGAAGAATAAATAATGTTGAAACTAGAGATGTATCTCATTTCCTTCTGTCAAAACAACTGCATTGAACACACCTGTATGAGTGCCATAAATATAATTTTTTCCCAACGTTTTCATGCCTATAAGCATTAAAGATATTGCAACATGATTTTATACTGTAGTTCTTAACAAACTTTTCTTTTGGAATCTTCATTTTCAAGGCCCTACATCATTCAGTCCCAGAGATACGGGGGTCTCATTTAGGCTCCATATTCAGATTGTTGAATGTTACCTATTTTCAGTGCTTGAAAACCAAATGTTGGTCACTTTGTATACAGCTGATGCTTACTGTATTTACTTTACTTTACTTTTAGTCATTTAGCAGATGCTTTTATCCAAAGCGACTTACAAATGAGGACAACAGAAACAATCAATTGTAGTATTAAAACAACTAAAACTGATCCAAAACTAAAAGCTAAAACTTTATAAATAGTATATATACAGACACATAAAAAAATAATTAAATAAAAATGAGAAATACATATGACAAAATTTCTAAACTTAACATTTAAATGAAAACAAAATAAAGCCACAAACAATTCAAAATATTAAGAGAACAAAAGGTATAAGAGTGTAATAATGATTCTAACATAAAACTAAGCCAAACACCAAAAACAACTGTGTATGTACACACACACACACACACACACACACACACACACACAGACATATATGCACACACAGACACACATATCCATAAGTTCAATATTATTTCATTTCCATGTAGTTTGTTGAAGTACTGAAATAACTCAAATTAAATAAAACTAAAACTTAATAAATAACTTATACAGACATAATAGTAAAGAACGAATAAAATGACAAACATTACTACAACTGTAACTAAAATTAAAATAGATAACATATACAAATCAAACTACATTAGTTTAACAGTAATCCTAAAAACATAACTGTGCCAAACATACAAGTAAGAAATGGTTATAAAAACTGAAAGAGAAGCGAAACAAGTAATAGAAAAGAGAATAAATGAAAAGCGATACTTATCCCTTGGTTGTCCCTGTCCGGTGGAGTCGCTCAGTAGAGTTGATGGTCTTTACACAATTCGGTCTTCACACAACGAGGGCTGCCGTGACCGCTGCTGCAGTATAATAACCTTCTTTATACCCGTCTAACAAATCACTAATTGAATTCAGCTGGACACACTTTCCTGTTAATCACAAAAAATGGCCACGCAAGCGCAGACACTAACAAGGTATGCTATACAGTACCAGACCAAATACGATTTCAGCACGTCTCCACTCAGAATTTCTATTTAAAGCAGAATATCTGAAGAATAAGTAATGCTGAAACTAGAAATGTGCCTTGTTATCAAAACAAGTGTATAGGACATTTAATATTTTGGCTTTCATCACTATACATGTTTCTCTTTCTTCAGAAAAAATATTAGCAAAATCAAAAAATTTGAGCTCAATAAAGCTGACATGGAATGACCCTGTTGGGTTTTAAATGATAATACAATATATATTGAAATGAAGACAAAAATCTTATCAAATGTCACTGGAATAAGTTCCTAGTTAAGGTTGTGAACTACACCAGTGGTTATTCTGTTAGGACATCTGTGTGAACATGACTTCTTACATCCACTAACAGTCACCTTGACACCAGGTCATTAAAAGTCACTGCAAAAATGGCCTGGAAAAGCACAACTAGTTCTGAGAAATGAACTAGCAGCATTTGATTGATAAGATGATACTTGGTTTGATGTTGTAGGTGAAGTACAAGACAATCAGAGGATGAAATCCACGTTTATCATAAAGCAGCATTCCACAGGTGAAGCAGTATATGTTTCAGATCTTCTGTAGAGCCTGCAGATCTAGATATAAATGACCCAGACATGAAAACTAATCTTTTAAACAGTCTTCACATAAGACGATGTTGATTTTTACAGCTTTACTGAAGCACAGCTCCGCCTGCTGGTTTCTTAGCACATGTGCTGTACATGCAGTTTTGTGGAGGCTGTTATTTCACTATATTGTTTTTTCAGTCCCAGGACAAATCAGGCTGCAAAGCTGAAAACATAAAAGTTGATGTACAGTCTGTTCACCATATTTATCTATATTTGGATGTAACCACCTGCTTTAGGATAACACAATACAAGTAACGCAAGTTATGTAATCAAATTACTTTTTTCAAGTAACTTGTAAAGTAACGCATTACTTTTAACTGTACAAAATATCTGAGTTACTTTTTCAAATAAGCAATGGCAGTTACTTTGTTTTTCCATTTTTTTGCTGACAGCTCTCCTGTCTCTGTGTTGAGAGAAATCGGGAATGAGTTGCAGAGGCAGAGGCACTTCCTTCAGTCTGAGGCTTAATAATTTCACTTTTGGTGTGAAAGGGCCTTTACAGTTGCCAAAAATATAACTTTTGGGTTTTTTGTTATTAAAAAATAAATAAGGAAGCCCAAAAAGACAAAAAGTAACACAAAAGCAATGTAATGCATTACTTTCCATAAATAGTAACTAAGTAACGCAATTAGTTACATAAGTTACAAAACGCAGTATTGTAATGCATTAAAAATAATTTTCCCCAACACTGATGGCAACCTCCTGTTTTTTTTTTTTCTTCATTTTTCCACTCATTGTGTTAACATAAGCCTTTCACCTGTTATGTGTCAGCACAGTCTGATAGTAATAAAATAATGTTAAAAAATATTTAAAAAATAATTTAAAATCTAAATATTGAAAACATGGCCTAAAATTACTAGATTTTTCTAGTGTTGGTAGATACTATAATATATTTGAAATGATGGAAAATTATGGAAATTATTCCAAAAATCCAATCCAAGGAATTTCTGTGATAGTATTGCTGTATCATGGTTGGGATACATTATAAACATACAATAAAACTCCAGCATCTGTGTGACTATATTAAACTCAAAGCAGTTAAATATGAAAATGTATAGTATGTGTACATAGCATATTTCTATTTAATTTTTTTTCAAGGTTTATAAATATTATAATATGAAGTATGGAGTAGAGAGTGAAAATGTAAAGTCATGGTTGAAAGACAAAATCAAAAATCAAAATCAATGGTAAATTTGTGTTAAGAACATTCTAGTGATCATCTTATTTTTTCTTAATTTTACAAAATAAATTTTACAATCTAATTACAAGTTACGCTGTCCTACGTCTCAAGAATTAGAGAGGGGAAAAAATACTACAGTATCACAAGCGTATAATTCAAGCCTCATCAAGTCGATTTTTGTTCTATAGTTGACCTTGAAATGGGAGACACTTTATGCAGTTGCTTTAGGGAAAACACAGATATTTCTGTGTATCCTGCAGAAGCTGAGATCTTTCTGGAAGGAGTACACAGGATATTGTCACCTATCCTGTAGGGGGAAAGATGAAGAAAATAATAGTTAGAATGTGGTTTCTGTGGTATGCAGCCATGGAAGATCAGCCTGTTGTGTCTTGCAAAAGTCAGTTTCTGAAATATGACAGTTTGACTAATATATGTAACTCTGCCTGCATGTGCAGGAATACATCCAGAGAATAAAGACATCGCCACAATCAGAAGTCGAATTCTGTGATAGTAATCTATAGGAGAAAAAATGATTGAAAATGACTTTTTTAACCCATTCTTCTGCTGAATGTCACTGACGACAACAGGAACTCAAAGGTGGTAATACACACACACACACACACACACACACACACAGTCAGCTGAATGTAACTGAGAGTGCTCTTTGTTTTTCAACTAATGTAGATAACCTAGAGATGTGTCTTGGTTGTACTTGTAAGGTATTTTAACACAGTAGTTTGCACAGCAATAACAGATATTTGCTGTGTCCCAATTTCACTTACTATGCCCTTGTTGAAAAAGTACATAGAGTCCTTTTGAGTGTGTAGCAGAACGTCTCGGTTACATATGTAACCCTCGTTCCCTGAAGGAGGGAATGGAGACATCACGTAGGTAATGACCGACTATGGGATCTCTCTTAGAGAGACCAATCTACTTCGAGTGTATCAAAACGAGCCAATGAATATTGGCATGCGCTGATTGCATTCAGCTGGCGCTGATCACAGCGTGAGTATTAAAAGGCAGCTGGTGCAGCGCATATTCAGGTTTTCGCTGAGGAGGCGAGCCGGTGACTCGGCCGCTCAGCGGTGGTACAGGAGCCGTGGCGACGGGATGTGACGTCTCCGTTCCCTCCTTCAGGGAACGAGGGTTACATATGTAACCGAGACGTTCCCTCTCAGTCGGTCACTGTCGACGTCACGTCGGTAATGACCGACTATGGGATCCCTACCAAAGCGCCACGGATGCTGCCCCTTCCAGTGTCCTGTGTGAGCCTCCTTCGCCCCCTTGGTGTAGGCCGGGGCTCGCAACAGAAGGCCAGTCACTGTCGTCGTAGCACTACCCACTCAGTGAACTTGGAAAACGTACCTGTTCTACTTTGAACAGGAACGTGCGGAAGCCCCATCCTTCCCGAAGGAGGTTTCGGAAGCACTTACACATATGAATCAACCGTTTAGGTGCATATGGAAGATTAGAGGTGATTGTAATCCTCTTAAGAACACAGACTAACTGCCGGGGAAACACGCCTCTGTGACTATACCATGGACTTTACACATATGGGATCCAATTAGGTCTCTACATATGGAACCCAGCCCTCTACTGGTTCTCACGGATTCATCGAGTGAGGGCCTGGCACCGGATGCTCCGCCACGTCTGGCTACCGAGGGGATGGAGGAGCTCGACAGGGTCTACTGTACGGACTCTCTGGAGCAGTTATAGCAAGCCGACCCGAAGCCGGGGCCACTCAGTGCTTCTACCCGTTTGAGGTGAGAACACAGGAGGATACCGGCTCTACACGAAGGCTATAGAATCTAGCGAACGTGTTAGGGGTTGCCCAGCCCGCAGCTCTACAAATATCTGCCAGCGAGGCGCCACGAGCCAGCGCCCAGGAGGATGCAACACTTCTAGTAGAGTGAGCTCTCAACCTGAGCGGGCAGGGCACACCCTGTGCCTGATAAGCCAGGGTGATAGCGTCCACTATCCAGTGGGCCATCCTCTGCTTGGAGACGGCATTCCCCTTCTGCCGGCCTCCGTGACAGACAAAGAGCTGGTCTGAGGTCCTGAAGTTTTGTGTCCGGTCTACGTTGCATCTTAAGGCTCGGACTGGCCAGAGCAAAGCCAGGGCTGGGTCTGCCTCCTCCTGGGGCAGCGCTTGCAGGCTCACCACCTGGTCCCTGAAGGGAGTAGTGGGAACCTTGGGCACATAGCCGGGCCGGGGCCTCGGGATTACCTGGGAGTCAGCCGGCCCAAACTCTAGGCACGATTCGTCGACCGAAAATGCATGCAGGTCCCCTACCCTCTTGATGGAGGCCAATGCAAGCAGGAGCAGAGCCTTCATTGATGGAAACTTCAGCTCGACTGCCTGCAAAGGCTCAAATGGGGCCTGCTATAGTGCTCTAAGCACTAGAGTCAGTTCTCAAGAGGGTACAGAGGAGGGCCATGGAGGATTTAACCTTCTCACCCCCCTAAGGAATCTGATGATCAGGTCATGCTTCCCCACCAACCTGCCTTCTACGGGGTCGTGGTTAGCAGCGATTGCAGCCACGTAGACTTTAAGGGTGGAGGGAGACAGCCTTCGCTTCAACCCTTGCTGCAAGAAGGACAGCACGACTCTGATCGGGCATCTTCGGGGGTCCTCTCGATGAGAGGAACACCACTCAACGAACAGGTTCCACTTCAAAGCGTAAGCATGTCTTGTAGACTGCGCTCTTGCTGAAGTGATGTGTCAACTATTAGTGGCGCCCACCTTGTCGGTTGATATACGCAACGGTCGCAGTGTTGCCAGTGCAGTTGGGGGCCCGTCCAAACCCCCGACACTGCAAGCCCGTTGAACGTGGCCCCCCAGCCGGTGGTGGAGGCATCCGTGTAAACCACAGCATGCCTGGAGACCTGTTTCAGGGGCACTCCTGCCCGGAGAAACGAGAGGTCTGATGACGGGGTGAAGGTTTGGCGGCAGGCCGGTGTGACTCGGATCCGGTGAGTGCCGCATTGGCACGCCCAGCTCAGGACTCGGCTATGGAGCCAGTGTTGAAGTGGTCTCATATGAAGCAGCCCCAGTGGCGTGACTGCCGCTGCAGCTGCCATATGCCCCAGGAGCCTCTAAAATTGTTTCAGTGGTACCGCCGACCTGCTCTTGAACATCTTCATGCAGTTCAACACTGACTGAGCACGTTCCTGTGTGAGGCGTGCTGTCTGATCCACCGAATCTAACTCCATACCGAGAAAAGAGATTCTCTGCGTCAGGGAGAGTTTGCTCTTTTCCCAGTTGACCCGAAGGCCCAACTGGCTGAGGTGCCGGAGCACCAGGTCCCTGTGTTCGCACAACTGGTCCTGAGACTGAGCCAATATGAGCCAGTCGTCGAGGTAGTTGAGAATGCAAATGCCCTGTTCTCTCAGGGGAACAAGGGCTGCCTCTGTAACTTTCGTGAAGACACGGGGCGACAGGGACAGACCGAAGGGCGGGACCTTGTACTGATATGCTCATCCTTCAAACGCGAACAGACAATGGTCTGTGGTGCGGAAGGATCTACAAATGAAAGTACATGTCCTTTCAGGTCGATCGCTGCAAACCAATCTCGGGGGCGGATGCACCCGGAGATGCACTTCTGCGTCAACATCTTGAACAGTAACCGCTTCAGAGGGCCCAGTTCAAGACACGCAGGTCCAAGATCGGTCGTAACCCACCGCTTTTCTTGGGTACAGTGAAGTAGGGGCTGTAAAACCCCATCCCCATATCGGCTGGAGGGACCAGCTCTATCGCATCCTTCTCCAGTAGGACTGCGAACTCCGCACGCAAGACAGGAGCATCGGCCGCCTTCACTGGTGTGAAGCGGATGCCGCTGAGCTTGGGGGGGGATGCCGGGCGAACTGAATCGCAAGCCGAGTCTGATGGTCCGCAGGAACCAGCGAGACGGTTGTGCCTCACAAGCTGGACCAGCAGGACCACCGACATATCCGCAGTGGGGCAGCGAGGTGGAACGCGGGGACCGAAGAGGGGTCTGAGTGTGCGGTGCACGCTTACCTGGTTCCACGGTTGCCAGAGGGTGCGTGAGTAGGGTGAGTAGGGCCCGATGACACTTTCGAACCGCCCGCTGCTGCCTGCTGGCGAGAGAGGAGGATGAGTGTGGTCCGGCGTTGGTCCATCCGTGACTCTCCATGCCCTCTCGGGACCCAGAGACAAAGAAACCTGCTCTCCTGTCGAGATTTTTTATTTTTTTTGGAAACCAGATTCTCTACCCGGCCCTCCTCCGGGGGAGGGAGAGGTGCATTCACACCCCCCAAAGAGCAGTTCCCTCTTTCTCTGGGTCGCCTGTCCTAGGGCATCTTGCTCTTCTGCTCACCGCCAGGTTGACGGGGGCCTGGACGGGCAGGGTGGCCTGCCTACGCCCAGCTCCACGGCGCCGCTTGCTTGAGGCTGCTGCGGATGCAGCACGGGAGCAGGTGTGGACGCAGGGGGGCCGCCCTCAGCGACGAACAGCCTGGGGCACTGAGGCCGGCGGACAGATGGAGGCAGCAGCTGCCCGCCGGGGCAGGACATGCGCCTCAGTCTGCTCCTGTGTAGCCGAGAACTGCTGGGTCCAGTTCTCGACTGCGTCACCAAAGAGGCCGGTCTGGGACACAGGGACCTTGAGGAACCAACTTGTTGGCATCCCTCATGTCGACCAGACACAGCCAGAAATGGCGCTCCTGGACCACAAGTGTGGATATCGCATGACCCAGAGAACTCGCAGTGGCCTTCGTCGCTCGGAGCGCGAGGTCAGTGTGGTTCGGAGCTCCTTTTAGAACTTCCGGGTCGTGACCACCCTCGTGAAGGTCCCCCAGTGTTTTAGCCTGAAGAACCTGCAGTAACGCCCTAGCGTGTAAGGCGGAGGCAGCTTCTCCACAGGCCACATAGGCATCGCCGGACAGACCAGACGAGTACCTACAGACCCGGGGGAGGAGCCATGGTTCACCCTGCCGGGCGGAGGCGGTATTAGGACACAATTGCATTGCAACCAACCGCTCCACTGGGGGGACCCCTGTATAGCCCCTAGCTGCACCACCGTCGAGAGTGGTGAGGGAGGAGGAGTTAGCAGGTCAGTTTCCGGCAGAAAAAGGTGCCATCCATGACCTGGTAAGCCCCTCATGCACCTCCGGGAAGAATGGCATTGGGGCAGGGTGCTGAGAACCAGCGCGGACCACCCCAAAGAACCAATCGTCCAACCTTGAGGGCTCGGGACACGGTGGAGGTCTCCACTCGAGCCCTACCCTCACGGCGGCCCGGGAAAGCATAGCCGTCATTTCCAGATCCGATTCAGGCATTGCTACAGTCCCGGGGGACAGCAGTGCAGCCGAATCTTCCTCTCCAGAAAACTCCGGCTCACCCTCCGATGCAGCAATCGACATCCAGTCGTCGGAAGGAGCGCCGAAGGATACCACTGGTACGCTCTTTGAGAGGGCCCAGTGCGTTCCCTCGGGCGCTCAACTGGTTGCGGAGCGCAAGAGGAGCGATGGTCCCTCGAGGGTTGGTTCCCTGGAGGGTTTGCCACCACTATAACCCTCAGACCACCCGTACTACCGCCTGAAGTAATCCTCGCCTGTCTGCAGCCAGGACAAGAGCCAGATCAAGGCAGGCAACGGAGCTCCGCCCCTTTTTGAGGTAACAGAGCCAGGTCTGCAGCTCCGAGATGATTACCTACCCGCAAGGAGAAGATAACTCATCCACGAACGCCACCTCAGTGCGCTTTTATGCCCAGACACGTGAGGCAGTGATCGTGACCATCACCCAGCGCCAGGTAACGACCGCATCCAGAACCGCACGGGTGGTACGTTGTCTATAGCAAGACCCAATTCGTCTTTATAAAGACGTAACGTCGAGTTTGCCAGACGCAACGTTGTCTTTAAAAAGACGCACCCGTGAATGCTCTTTTAGGAAAAAAAAGCTCTTTTAGCGTGAGGGAAGTTGGCCTACAGGCTCATCTACAGGGTTTCAATACTACTGACACATACAATATAATTACAGTACATAGCAGCAGTACTTCAGATGAGACAACTTTCATTATTCTATGTACAGTAAATACTGGAGCACATGTTGTACACCCTCAGACTTATTACTGTTGAATTGATTTGTAGCTAAGTAGTCCTTACATGTACTGTATTTGTGCAGAACTGAGAGACGACTGTCTAGGGGAGGCAGCAGGGGCGATTCTAGGATTTTCATTTTGGGGGGGCTCAGCCCCCAATGAGGGTATATATATACTGTATATACCTGATGTTTTTAATTTTTTTAATTTTAAATTTAGGGGAGCTGAGTAGTCATTTTAGGGGGGCTTTAGCCCCCCTAAAAATGGCCTAGCGACGCCTATGGGAGGCAGAGAAGTCTTTTGTCAGAAGACTAAGAAACTGCAATAGTATAACAAATAAGGATACTACCAATACTGTAATGCAATTTGGCTGAGGATGCTGAATGAATGAATGAATGAATGAATGAATTTATTTATTTACAGTAACTGAAAGTACATTCCAGTGTGTGTTTACTGTATTCAGTTGTTTGGTCTTTGAACTTTTCTCTTCTAGTGCTTTTCATCTACTGTAAGATCTCTTTACAGTCGTGTAATGAAAGTAAACTTTTCTTAAAGTTTATTGCTGAATTTTACTGTATCTGCACCCCTCTATTTATGCCGTATACTGTAACAGTCATTGACTAGCAAAAGGATTCCTGTTTCCCAAAAGGAGGTTTTTGTAACAGTGTTTTGAATTGATCTTACTAGTGTTCTCTAGACAGGAAAGTAGTCTGAGTATTTGACAGGTTTCTGTATCATCTGAGGCCAAAGTTTGAGTCTGGCAAAAGAGAACATGTTTTTGACTAAACTATTTGAGATTGACCTGGAAGTTTGAAGTTTACACAGGTTGGTGTGTAATTTTGGGACTGTGTTTGTAGTTGTGAGAAAATTGTGAATTGTTTCATGAATTGTGTGTTAGCAATCGAGAAAAACTGTAATCAGCTATTTTCTACTATGTTCCAGGTCATTTTCTACTTAATGAGTTTCAATAGTGTCTTTGCCTGACCAACCAGAACAAAGCAGTTTTTAATTTATACAGCATTCAGGCATTACACTTAAAGTCCTGAGGCACATTCATTTGATTTTCATAGATGTCTTTTTTTTTTTTTTTTTTGGTTATCAACATTCTTCAAAATTTATTCCTTTATGTTCAACAGTAGAAAGAAACTCATACAGGTTTGGAATAATTTGAGGATGAGTAAATGATGACAGTGTTTTCATTTTTGGGTGAACTGTATCGCCATCTGGTGTCATGTTTAAACAAGGCAGGTTTTAAAGTGTCAGATTCTTTTCAGCACAGGTCAGTTCTCATCACAGTTTTCTTTTTTTTCTATTTTATTTTTGTTTGTTGCGAACATTCATTTGAGTACAATCAAACAAATGTAATGCTACAATGCTACAAATGTAGCATATTTCAAGTTACATACAATGCTCAATGCAACCATAGAGTATCTTGTACAATTCTGTACAATTATCTAGTATATTTTAACTATAAAGTATACTCAACCTTCGTTAAATTGTTTCAAAGTATAACCTGTTTTCTTTTTACAAATAAATAAATAAATAAATAAATAAATAAATAAATAAATAACATTAAAATAAAATGTATACAAAAACAAACAAACAAATAAATTGTTACGGAAGGAGACTCACACAGAGGATTAGAACAATGCAGATGGTGTTTTTTGACAGCAACAGAGGTAAATGGATCAATGGCAGGTAAGTGGGTGATTAATGCAGAGGTTCTCAGTACCGATGAGGTATATAATCAAAGTCTTTTTAATTACAGGAGATCGTGGCAACAACGGAGGAGGAATGGATGACAGCACACACCTCGGTGGAGCAATCCAGGGAGACACAATGGAGACTTGGAAGGAGACACAAGTTGCAGAGGAGCACAGGAGGTAAGTACATTAAAGTATCGTTGGAGTAGCATAGAGAGTCTACTTCGTATGAATGAGACCGGACACTGGAGTGGAGTGAGGTGTTTGCTTATAAAGCCGTCTTGATGAGGGTGATGATGCAGTTCAGGTGTATGCAATCAGTATTCAGGTGAGGATGTGCACTGTGATTAGGTGGTGAGTGAGCCTGGCCGATCTGTGACAGTACCCCATCCTCCACGGCCCGCTCCTGAGGACCGAGGACCCCGATGTCGTGGTGGTCTACCTCTTCCTCGGGGAGCAGGACGGTTGGGATGAACAGAGTGGAAAGTTTCCAGCAGCGTGGGGATCGAGGATGTCGTCTCTGGGAACCCAAGACCGTTCTTCCGGGCCGTAGCCCTCCTTGTCCACTAGGTATTCCAAGAGACCACCACGGCCCCCGGGAGTCCAAGATCATTGACCTTGTAGATAGTGCCGTCCTCCTGGATTAACGGAAGAGGGGGTTTGTAGGAAACGCCCAATCTCCTGGACTTTCCTCTCCGTTTGCCCGTTAGACTGGGGATGGTATCCAGAGGAGAGGATTATGGTCACACCCAGGGCCGTACCCACCATTGAGGTCCCCGAGATCCAGACGTCAGTATTTTTCCAATAACAGAAGTTGTAAAGTAATTACCTTATATTAATTCTTCTTTGGTGCTGCAAGGATAAAAAGCCAAGGTAACAGATCTTCTCATCTGAGATGCCTCAGCGGTAGGGGTGTGCGATATATAGTTTGCGATAATATCGTAATTGTTGTTGTCAATGTGCGATTTGATATGATCGAGTTTTTTGCAAAAAACATTCAAAACACCCCTACAGAGTGCACGCGTACATTACGTGAAGTCTAGACTAGTGTGAGTGCGCATTTAGAGTGCATTCTTTCACTGCATGATTCAGTCTATTGAAATGCATTTAGAATGATCACAAATTCAAGACATGGGGGCAGAAAATGTATATATTTATACCACTTCATATAGTTAATCAATTTCACACGAAGAGTGCCATTTTTCTCCAAAAATTACCATGATTACAAATGTGATATTGATTTTTTACAACAGCTCAATAAACAAAAAGTTAATTAAAGGGGTCCTATTATGCTTTTTCACTTTTAGGAATTTTAGTCAGTGTGTAGTGTGTATGTTTGGGCATAAAAAGATCTACAAAGTTACAAATCTCAAAGTCCACTCCAAAGGGAGATATTTCGTTTTTAAAAAATCCCTTTTCAAGAACTACAGCGAACGGCTCGTTTGGACTACAAAGTTGTTTCCCTGTATTTGTGACATCACAAAGTGGTCCATTAGAATATCATTAAAATAAATTCCGCATACGGAAATTCGAATGGTTGGCGGGTGGGGAGAACACTTGGTTGAGCACTGAACGTTTCAAAATCAAAACCCGGTGCGGGTGTTTTTATATCACTGTATTTCTGAAGGAAACCGACTGTCTTCAGTCTGATAAAGCAGTGTTTGTGAGCGGAGCTCTGCTTTGTGTACAGCGTTACCAGGGAAACCTCACTCTCTCCCGCTCCAACAGTGCCTCCCGCTGGCAGAGAATTAATTTGCATAAATATGCCGCCACAAATAGTGTAACTCTGTGGGACTATGGTATAAATAAATTCAACTGTATAACAGTTTCACTGCAATTCATATTATAATGTTAGAATTAAAGAACAATAAACATAATACATGTTACCGTTACACTTATCTGTACATAGTAAATGCAGTTATTTTTAAGCTGTTGTTGACATCCAATCTAAAACATGACTTAGCCAAAAAACAACAACAACAACAACAACAATAACTTTAAAACTTTAATATGTCTTGTAATATCCATGTGTGCAAAGGTTCTGCGCGATCCTCTTGTTCATTATTCTCGGGGTCTGAATTGATATGGCAATATTGACAAACTTGCTGCTTTGGCAAGTGGCGTGGCAGTACTGAAACACTGTCTAAGCTGTTCACCAATCACAATGCACTGGGACAGCTAACCAATCACAACACATTTCGTTTTTCGGAAGGCGGGCCTTCATCAAACACGGAACTGATCAAGCCGTTTGTGCCAGGCTGGGGAGAAAGGTATTGTAATAATGTAAATTATGTGAAAAATAATGCGATTTTCGAACCACCAAGCATGAGAGCATGTTCTAGTACACCCCCAAAACTAAATCAAGACTTTGTAAAAGAGCATAATAGGACCCCTTTAAGAGACTTACGTTTTAGACACCATATTGCCTGTTTTTGCTCTATTTCGCCAACAGAAATAATTCCAAACACAGCCACAGCACTCTTTTGCATCTCTGAGCAACATGATGCTGTTTCGTTCCTGAATGAATCAACAGTTTAAATGATTTGGTTCAGTCGCAATGACTCACTTATTAACAGTGATTTGCTGTCACCTACTGGTGGTTTAAATTTCACATTTCGATTTTTTTTTCCCGATTTTTTTCCTTTTAAATAATTTCAAATATCAGTATTTATTAGACACTTGATTTTACTGAAGGCTACCAGGATAATTATAACTTGAGTTTATTAAATTCATAAACATAAACAAACTATATCTTCTCTATTTCCAGTTTGTAGCGTGTATCATTCATTGCAACATTTAATCTGATTCTCATGTTTAAGAATCTGTTATCTTGAAAAATTATTTATGCTACTACTGCCCACTGACTTGGTTTTAAACCTATATTATTATTCAGTTTATGAGCCTTAAAACATCTTAAAATGCACACATGTAAGTCAGGAAAATCAAAATTTCCTCAGGGGAGCATGCCCTCAAACCCCCCTACCAATCGCCATTTTGGGACCTCAGTATTTATAAAAACCTGCGTACGGCCCTGGTCACACCTAGGAGAGTAAAAAAATCTTTCCATACCCTTGATATGAACTGTGGTCCACGGTCTGAGACAATGTCTTCAGGAATGCCATAATATCTGAAGATATGATTAAACATGTGTTTGCCAGTTTCCATAGCCGTGAGAAGACCCTTGAGGGGGAGCAGGCAACAGGATTTGGAGAAACGGTCAACCACTACTAGAACACATATGTTACCATCAGAGACAGGTAGGTCTTTGCTGAAATCTACTCCTTGGTGTGACCATGGCCGATTGGGAATGGGCAGTGGGAGGAGTTTGACAGATAGTAAGTGGTGAGGGCTCTTGACAATGGCACAGTTGGAGCAACCCTGGATGAACCTTCTCACATCCCTGGCCATATTGGGCCACCAGAAGTGATCCCTCAGCAGCGAAAGGGTGCTGTTGGCCCCTGGGTGGCCAGTGCCCAGAGACGAGCGAGCAGAGTGGATCAGGGGGGTGCGCTGTGCTCTGGAGACATACTGCAGTCCAGGTGGACAGCCGGCGGTGGCGGCATTGGAGGAGGTCTCTGGGTTGGAGTTCCATTGGATGGGACTTACGATGAGTTCCCTGGGGATAATGGGCTCTGGTTCCTCACTGATCTCTTCCGGGGAATGGAGATGAGAGAGAGTGTCAGCCTTCACATTCTTTGGGCCTGGACGATAGGAGATAATAAAGATGAAGCGTGTGAAAAATAATGCCCAACGTGCCTGGCGGGGGTTAAGTCTCTTAGTGTCTCACAAGTATTGCAGGTTCTTGTGATCAGTGAGGACGACGAAGGGATATTGAGCACCCTCCAACCAATGCCTCCATTCCTCAAGAGCCAACTTGATAGCGAGGAGTTCCCTGTTGCCGATGTCATAATTCCTTTCCGCTGGGGTAAGTTTGCGGGAGAAGAAGGTGCATGGATGGAGTTTGGCTAGAGTCCCCTGCTGCTGAGACAACACCGCTCCTACCCCGGTGGTAGAGGCATCCACTTCCACGATGAAGGGTATGTTGGGGTCTGGGTGAACGAGGAGGATACCACTGGATACCACTGTTACTGATGTTGTAACCAAGGAACTGCACTGAGGATTGGTGGAAGGAGCATTCCTCTGCTTTGAGGAACAGGTGGAATTCTCTCAGGCATTTAAGGACCTCCGTGACGTGGTGGCAATGTTCGGCCATACTCCGGGAGTAGATGAGAATATCATCAATGTAGACAAGGACAAACCGATGAAGATACTCCCGGAGCACCTCATGCATGAAATCCTGGAATACAGAGGGGGCGTTGACTAGGCCATACAGCATCACGAGTTATTCATAGTGGCCAGTAGGAGTCACAAAATCGGTCTTCCACTCGTCCCCCTCACGTATCCGGATGAGGTTGTCGGCACTGTGGAGGTCCAACTTGGTGAAAAAAGTGGCTCCGCAGAGATGTTCCAGTGCCGCTGGAATGAGGGGAAGTGGATACCGGAACTTCATGGTAATCTTGTTGAGTGCCCAGTAATCTATACAAGGCCGCAAGCCTCCGTCCTTCTTGGCCACAAAGAAGAAGCTCGAAGCAGCAGGGGATGTAGAAAGGCGGATGTAGCCTCCATGGCCTTCTGTTCAGGGAGTGAAAGTGGATAGATCTTTCCACGGGGCACTGGCTCACCCGGAATCAGATCAATGGCACAGTCCCATGGCCAGTGTGGAGGCAGCTGTGAGGCTCTCTTCGGGCAGAATACATCGCTAAAAGGGGCGTAACAGGATAGGATCACATTTGGAATATTGAATGTAAATTCAGGGTCGATGGGCGTAGAGGTGGGCTCGTTACACAAAGAGTCTGGTCGCAGAGGCAGAGTTGGTGAATGCAGAACCAGGGCTGGACACAGATGTGGGTTCACTGGCCACAGAAACGGGTTCACTAGCCACAGAGACGGAGTTGCTGGACACAGAGGCGGGTTCACTGGCCGCAGAAACGGGTTCACTAGCCGCAGAGACGGAGTTGCTGGACACAAAGACGGGTTCACTAGCTGTAGAGACGGAGTTGCTGGACACAGAGGCGGGTTCACTGGACACAGAAACAGGTTCACTAGCCGCAGAGACGGAGTTGCTGGACACAGAGGCGGGTTCACTAGCTGTAGAGACGGAGTTGCTGGACACAGAGGCGGGTTCACTAGCTGTAGAGACGGAGTTGCTGGACACAGAGGCGGGTTCACTAGCTGTAGAGACGGAGTTGCTGGACACAGAGGCGGGTTCACTAGCTGTAGAGACGGAGTTGCTGGCCACAGAGGTGGGTTCACTGGCCACAGAAGCGGGTTCACTGGCCACAGAGGCGGGTTCACTAGCTGTAGAGATGGAGTTGCTGGACACAGAGGCGGGTTCACTGGACACAGAGGCGGGTTCACTGGCCACAGAGACAGAGTTGCTGGCCACAGAGGCGGGTTCACTGGCCACAGAAGCAGGTTCACTGGCCACAGAGACAGAGTTGCTGGCCACAGAGGCGTGTTCACTGGCCACAGAGGTGGGTTCACTGGACACAGAGGCGGGTTCACTGGCCGCAGAGACGGAGTTGCTGGACACAGAAACGGGTTCACTAGCCGCAGAGACGGAGTTGCTGGACACAGAAACGGGTTCACTAGCCGCAGAGATGGAGTTGCTGGATACAGAGACAGAGTTGCTGGACACAGAGACTGAGTTGTTGGAGTTGTTAACAAATAACATTTTGAAAAAAAAAAAAAAACAGTTTCTTTTTGTTATTGTTTAAATCAGTTGTAATTAATTGTATTATTACATTACAGAATGCTCACATAACAGCCAGGATGTGTACCATGGAGAGGTTGTGAAGGAGAGAGTTAGGGAGGTTGGTCAGAATAATGAAAGAAAAATGCCACTAAATTATTATCTTTAAAACCTACAATGTATTATGTATTATAAATGTATTAATGTTACATGTAACTTTTCCCACTGAAAAAGTAAGTTAACAGCACCAGTAATTGGCAACATTCCTATCCAGTTGCACTGTACAGTAGCGACTGAACCCACTAATTAAGATCTTCAAGAGTACTGAAGGGTTGGATCTGAACTCTGCATACAGGTAGATCTCCAGGAACAGTATGTACTGTGTAGTGTGTAATGTGCTATACAAATAGCTGGACACACATGTGGGGTCCTTGGCTACGGAAGCGGAGTTGTTGGACACAGAGGCGGGTACACTGGTCGCAAAGACAGAATTGTTGGACACAGAAGCGGGGTCGTTGGCAGTAGATGCAGAGTGGTTAGACACAGAGGCGGGGTCATTGGATGTAGAGGTGGAGTTGTTCCCTGTGGAGGGTTAAGAAAAAGAACAGTCTTTAATCAACATGTTTAGTCTACATGTATGTATGTATGTATGTATGTGTCTATAGACACACAGAGTGGCTGAACCAGCTAATTAAGATCTTAAGGGTTGGATCTGAACTCCGCATGCAGGTAGGGCACCCCTGCTCTAGCTCCTTTGCATTTAACTGATCTTCTATGACGCTACACTACTCACTGCTGTACTGACACCCGCATGTTATTCCAGAGCCCGGGGCACTCAGCCTGATCCAGAGAGGTGCTGCAGAACTTTGATTGATGTACCGCATTACTTGGGCAATCTGGCATTCAGAGTCTGGAAGAAGATGCAAGACATTGTCCAAAACAGTGAGTCACTAAAGATCTGGGTCTCACTTAATATTAAGTGGCCTTAACTACTATGTACTTACATTTAAATTAATCATTTGATTCAACATTGTACGTGTACATTGTACTTATATTTAAAAAAAATACCTGCATGTAATTACATCTGTAACTAATTTCTATAAATAAATGTATAATTACACTGTTGAACCATCCCTAACACCTCAACCCACCCTTAAATCTACCCATACCACCAAACCTGTCCCTAACCTCACCCGTATCCCACCTCAATAGCAGCAAAAGTGTTTTGGGTTACACTTTATTTTAAGGTGTCCTTGTTACAGTGTAATTATACATTTAAGTACTGAGCAATATTAAATAACTACATATACTTACTATATTGTTAAAGTTAGGATCAGGGTTTGGCTTAGGGTTACTTGCATGTAATTATGCATAATTCATTGTAGTTATAATAGTATGTACATGTAACGTGTAACAAGGGCACCTTAAAATAAAGTGTTACAGTGTTTTGCAAAACAATATGAACAAAATAAGTACATTGTAAGTACATAGTATTTAAGACCACTTAATATAAAGTGGGACCAAAATCTGTGCTGTGAATAGTGGAGATTTCACACAAAAAATAGAAACAAAAGCAGATTATTTGAGGGTTTGTAGTAAGTGGGGATCATACTAGTTCTGATAACATCTCAACAGTATAGTTCATTTAATTAGTATTATTATTTTTAAGTATTTTTATGGCTCTACTCTTGAAAGTTCTGTTAATATCTGAATAAGAGCAGCTGCTGATTGTTTCCTCTCATCAGCTCCAGTGGTTCTGGACCCAAACACTGCAAGTCCACAACTCGTCCTGTCTGGGCTTTAAATCAGGAACACACTGCTGGGACGTGGAGGTGGGAAACAATTCAGCTTGGACTGTGGGAATTATCACAGCCTCGTACCAAAGGAAAGGAGATGCTTTCTTCAAAGAAGGTGTCTGGTAAGTGCAGTACACAGGGAAAGAGTACTTGTCACAGTCTCCTGAGCAACCCGCCGCTCACTTTCCCGTTAAAGACAAGCTCCGGTGTATAAGAGTTCATCTGGACTGGGACGGTGGAAACGTGTCATTCTCTGACCCTGTAACTAACACACAACTGCGTTCATTCAAGACCACCTTTAGAGAGATGCTATTTCCATTCTTTCAGAGTATTTGTGAAACGTTCCCGCTGAGGATTGGACCAGTTAGAGTGAAAATCAGCTCTATCTGAACCTGCTTGTAGATGAAGGTAGTCAAGTGAATTTTGAGGAGTGAGTTGTATTTCCTTTGTATTTTAGATAGGTTATGTATATATATATATATATATATATATATATATAAATGTATGTATATACATAACCCAACACAGGCTAAAAAAAAAAAAGTCACCTCATCAAATCAAAAAGTTTCTTTTATAAAATTTGAATTATTCAAAAATTCAAAAACTTGTTTCTCTTGATTTACACTGATGTTGAGCTCTCTTTTCTAGTGTGCTGTCATCTAATTCACTACTATTCTAAAAAAGAACAAAACACTACAATTCTGTTGCCATTCTGCATAAATACTGTATGAGCATATTATGGGGTATACAGTAATTATTTTACAAATAAATGAATCGTGGATGGATCATGTAAGTACTGTGGTTAGTACAGGTTCCACTTTGTTCTCATCTTGCTTACATGGACATTGTCTGAAATAAAGGTTTTTAATTACGCATTTGGTATCTGTTTTTATCCAAGACAACTTGCATTGCATTTCAAGGTATATATGTGACCCTGGACCACGAAACTAGTCATAAAAGTCCATTTTTGAAAATTATAAATTTATACATCAAGCTGAATAAATAAGCTTTCCACTGATGTATGGTTTGTTAGGATAGGACAATATTTGGCTGAGATACAACTATTTGAAAATCTGGAATCTGAGGGTGCAAAAAAATATTGAGAAATACTGAGAAAATCTCCTTTAAAGTTGTCCAAAATAAGTCCTTAGCATTGCATATTACTAATCAAAAATTAAGTTTTGATATATTTACAGTAGAAAATTTACAAAATATCTTCCTGGAACATGATCTTTACTTAATATCCTAATGATTTTTGGCATAAAAGAAAATTTGATAATTTTGATCCATATTGATGGCTAATGCTACAAATATACCCGTGTTGCTTATGACCAGAGGTGGGTAGAGTACCCAAAAACTGTACTCAAGTAAAAGTAAAAGTACTTGAAGAAATATTTACTCAAGTAAAAGTAAAAGTAATAGTCTGAATAATTACTTGAGTAAGAGTAAAAAAGTATCGGATAAAAAAACTACTCAAGTAGTTAGTTACTAGTTACTTTGGATCATATACTGAAAATAGTCTTTTTATTTAGATATATAAATTTTACCTAAATATCTATATATAGATATATATATATATATATATATATATATATATATATATATATATATATATATATATATATATATATATATATGTGTGTGTGTGTATACACTCACTGCCATTCAAAATACTTTTTTTTTTTTTTTTTATTTGTTTCAGTGATGCAAATCAGAATTTTTATCAGCCTGATTTATTATCAATGCTGTTCTTTTATAGCTTTCTATTCATAAAAGAATCCTGAACAAAATGTCACAGGTTCCAAAAAATATTAAGCAGCAAAACTGTTCCCTGTTGGAAAAAACAACTTTTGCTGGTAAGGTTTTTGAAGCATGGGATGCTGGTTTGAGCTGATTTAAGATGATCCTTTGCTGGTTTATGCTGATCCTTAGCTGGTTTAAGCTGGACATGTGCATGACCAGCACATGACCAGCTTAAACCAGCTAATGACCAGCATAAACCATCATCCCAGCTTCAAAACATACCTAACCAGCAGATGCTGTTTTTTTTTCAACAACACTGATAATAAATCAGTATATCTGAATGATTTCTGAGGGATCATATGACTCTGAAAACTGGAGTAACAGCTGTTAAAAATTCTGATTTGCATCACTGAATTGAATTAAATTATATTTTAAAGTATATTAATTATGTATTATAAATGTATATGTTTATAACCTCTGACACGGAGAAGAGTGAAAACTCCTCACATGACCGCTACTGAACATCTGAACATAACGAAACAAATCTTCTTCCGTCTGTTCTGCAAAATGTAAACAAATGTAGCCTTTATTTCTGCAAGCGTAAATATTGTGAAAATATCAATATTAATTGTGTTTAGGCAAAGGCATTCCTGCTGGAACTAACGCGGGTTTGGCGGGTGTTCATTTCATACTCTGTGACAGCATTTTTAATGAATAAATTATACATTGTATTTAATGTGTAAGGTACATGTACAACAAACTGGTAATGTCATAATAGTATCGTGTACTGTAATCGAATCTCTACCTGTGGAACCGACAGCACACGCGGTGTTCATCTAATAAAGATCTTCATAGCTAGCAAACCATAGCCTTTGCAGATTTGCTTTCAATTGACTGTAGATCCAAAGCCACGTCTTCAGCGCTCTTGATGTTACAGCTCTTCAGTGAGAACCGCTTCAGACGATCAGCGCGTGCGGCAGAACTGAACGAATCATTCAAACTGATTCACGAACCGATTCACTGGATTGCCAATTGGTTTGATGAAGCCTTCGAACAGAATTGACTCAAAAGAATGAATCATTTGCGAACGGGCATCGCTCATTGTCCAGAAAAAAAGTAGACGGCGCGTTTGGAATAAATTGAAGGATTTTTAACTTGTATTACATTAAGGTAACGAGAGGAGCGTCGCCCACAGTAACGAAGTAAAAGTACCGTTTTTTCACTAAAAATGTACTTGAGTAAGAGTAAAAGTACCCATTTTTAAATATACTCTAAAAGTATTAGTTACCCAAAAAATTTACTCAAGTAAATGTAACGAAGTAAATGTAACTCGTTACTACCCACCTCTGCTTATGACTGGCTTTGTGCTCCAGGGTCACATACATTTCATCCTTTCATGCATTCTCTGGGAAACAAGCCCATGAAAACCCACGACCTTGAACGCTACATGAACGGTTTCATTTCATTCTGGTATAGTCACTTGAGAACAAGTTCATTGAGCACAAGAGATGAAAACATTGATGTGGTTTTCTTAGCTGTAAATAGTTCATATGCATATTATGTAAGTGATTCTGAACTGAAGTACTGAAAGGGCCACTGAAGTCATACTGAAGTCACCAAGGGTCTTCTTGTCTGAGTAGAGGCACAGTGACCACTAAAATTGACAAATTTATACATTACAGTATGTGGGATATTGATTGCAAGAGACTATATATACTGTATATATATATGTAAACGTGTCTCAGTATGTGTCTCTACAAGGCATATACTGTATATGCAATGAAGCATTACTGTACGTAGGCCTATAACAGTACATATTACATTTTTAAGATTCACCCAATTCATCAGACAAACAACAACAAAAAAAAGCCTAACAGAAATGTATAGAAAATATCCTTGACGGTCAGTGTTCGGAAGGTTCCTTTGGAAATGTAATAGGTTACAGATTACAAGTTACCCTATTTAAAATGTAATAAGTAGTGTAACTATTTCAAATACTTCATTAAAGTAATGTAAGTGATTACATTTGATTACTTTTTGATTACTTTTCTACATTTCTAATGTTTTCAACTGTTAATCATTTTCAAACATTTAAAGCAGGCAGGGTTAACTCAACTATACTCAACACTGATTACTGTCAGGCTTTCAGAATCCTTGCACTTGAATTAAGATTATAATTTAATTTAAAGCACAGCCACCACAAAATCAGACTTTAGCACCTCTTTTTACTTTAAGATCGTTCTGAGGTTAAATACAGAATTAAAATCATAACAAGAAATAGTTTAATAGCTATGATAATGTTTTTGAAATCAAATCTTTGCATAGATATGACCGGTAACACTTGCATCTAACAATGCCTTGTGAAAAAACAACAACAAAAAAAACAGTTAAAATATCTTATAAAATAAAGCATACACATAAACCCAAATAGGAAATAAAACAGTTATCGAATAAGCATGTGTCCTAAATTCCTGAAACATTGGTGTCTCATATTTTAGAGCAGTCGATGCAATTTATGAAAGAAATCGATTAAATCTGCATGTGAAGAAAATTCAGATGTAACCCCCATTTGCAATTTTTTCAATGATGCCTACAAGTGACTAGATAATGTGGAGGCTGAACAAGTAGTTGAAATGTAGGCTATCAAAGCGACTGAGAAAAACTCTAGACTACATTTCTAGAGCAGCCTCACTAATTTTAGAAGCACCCTCAGTGATTTGATTCTGGAACCAGGCCTGTAAGGACCGCTGTAAAGACACTTCAAACCAGCAGAATGAAACTCTGTCCATCATTCATTCATGCATTCATTCATTCATTCATTCATTCATGCATTCATTCATTCATTCATTCATTCATTCATTCATGCATTCATTCATTCATTCATGCATTCATTCATTCATTCATGCATTCATTCATTCATGCATTCATTCATTTAAAACACGTCTATATTTTGTGAATTATTATTATTATTATTTTTAACCAACACTGTGTCTGCGCTTTAGTACCGTGTGCCTTTAAGGAGACTCGTCACTCTTTTCATAATGACGGAGATCATGTCCCAGCATGCATTACGGCGCTTCAATAGTAACCCAAGGCGGGTATTTGCATGCGACTATGTGTGTTCACAACATATAATTTTTTTGCATGCTCCGCTTAAAGTTTTTGCCCGTTTTTCGGACTTATATTTGAGTTATCCACGGTTTTTGTTCTTGTTTAAATATCTGAAGCGCTGAATTTATGAAGAAGCAATAATGAAAGTACTATTCCCGGTCTCAGTGAGTGCGCGTGCTGCTGCTGTAGTCTGATGCACTGCTCATATCAGACGCGTTTGCTCAGTGCTTTGAGGGATGTGGCGGGAGCTTGAGTTTCTGCATCAAGCTACTGGAGAAATATCTCATAACCTTGACTTGACATATCTTCGTGAATAGTGAATCTGTGAAGATGGTGAACGCTCGTGCGCTGGTTATTCTGACCTTCATCTGCAGTTTGACAAACGCTGCCAAACTCAATATACCTAAAGTTTTATTACCTCTTGCCAAAGGCACGAAGATTAATTTTACACTGGAAGCAACTGAAGGATGTTATCGATGGTAAGTGTGCTGAATACAGCATATACTTACAGAGTCATTAAGAAATACTGCTACATTAATAGTGTAATAAAGCACACCTTATATGCCTTGCCTCGTTAATAAGATGCTTTGTAACATGTTGTCCGTGACAGGTCAAATGAGAAAGTACAGTATCACAAACTACAGTAGCGAAAGGAACATGGTGGATACCTTATGCATTTTTGATAAAGTAACAATAAAGCTGTTGCTATGAATGCAGAAAGCTGAAGCACGTGGTGCTGTTGTGAGGGATGCTGGGATGTTTGATCTGAGCTCACTTTTTGGTCTCACTTTATATTAGGTGGCCTTAACTACTACTTGCATTTAAATTAATCACTTGATACAATGCACTTATTGTGTACATACATGTTTTTACATTGCACTTATATTTTAAAAAACACCTGCATGTGATTACATGTGTAATTAATTTCTTTAATTACATTTATAATTACACTGTTCACCCATCCCTTACTCCTTAACCCACCCTTAAACCTACCCACACCACCAAACCTGTCCCTAACCTTACCCGTATCCCACCTCAATAGCAGCAAAAGTGTTTTGCAATACAATATGAACACAATAAATACATTGCACTTATTTTTTGACGTAAGTAGTTAAGGCCACCTAATATTAAGTGGGACCCATGTTTTAAATGTCTTGTAAATGCATGCTTTGTAGATTAGAAAATGTATTTTATTGATCAAACTACAAGAGCTGCATTTCATTTTAATATTATTGTACCCTTTTTTGCTCAGCTACATCACTCACTCTTTATTCATATCAGTTCATTTTTAATATAGTTCATATAAGTTTCACTGTGCTTGCGAGTTTCCAAGGAAAACACAGCTGTATGTCCCTGAATGCATGTTTACAGCCCGGGAACATCCCGTTGAACACTTCTAAAACCCAAGGTCACTTTACAGAGCGTTGTAAACCAATAGGAAACAGTGTTGGGGAGTAACTAGTTACATGTAACTTAATTACAAAATAAATATAACTGTAATCTGTTACAGTTACTGAGAAGAAATATGGAATTAAATTACACTTGCTTATGAAAATGTTAACAATTACAAGGGGAGTAACATCTGAATATTTTCACACACATACAGATTTGATCGATTTCTTTCATAAATTGCATCGACTGCTTTAAAATACGAGACACCAGTGTTTCAGGAGTTTAGGACACAGAATAGACACATGCTTATTCAATAACTGTTTTATTTCCTATTTGGGTTTATGTAGATGCTTTATTTTTTTAAGATTAAAGGCATTATTAGATGCCAGTGTTTCCTGTCATATTTATGCAAAGAATTGATTTAAAAAACAGTATCATAGCTATTAAACTAGATCTTATGATTTCAAATCTGTATTTAATCTCAGAATGATATCAAAGTAAAGTCTGATTTTGTGGTTGCTGTACTTTGAATTAAATGTTTTATAATCTTAATTCAAGTGATGATGAATTTCAAAAGTCTGCTGTAAGGTTACCCCGGCCTGCTTTAAATGTTTCTAAATGATTAACAGTTGAAAGCATTGGTTAGAAATTTAGTAAAGTAATCAGTTACATTACTTTATTAAAGTAATTGGAATAGTTAAACATTTTAGATAGGGTAACCTGTTACACTTCCAAAGCAGCCTTGCCAGCACTGCTAGTAAGTGAAGTGTGTTCTCTCTCTCCGCAGGTCGTCTAACAGGCCGGAGGTGGCCAGTATAGAGGCGCTGGATGTGGATGAGCGTCAGTGCTCTCATAAGGCAGTCCTGCAGGCCCGCTCCACGCAGCCGTCCAGACTCACCAGCATCATACTCGCCGAGGACATCTGTGAGTGACATGTGTGACTCCTCCTCTCACTGCTGGTGTAGCTTCGTCATGTGATGGTCGTTTGCAATCTTCTTCTTATTGATCATTGCAAAGGCAATGTCATATGCTCTCTGATATCAGTTTGCATTATTACCCACACTTAGAGACGCTTTCGTTTACCCAAACTAAAAATTGTCGTCATGTACTCACACTCATATATTGTTCCACTCCTGTAAGACTTTCTAGGTACTCTGGTAGGAACTCTGCTGACTGTTCTTTACTGTGAATTTACAGTGAGCTGAGCTTTTAAGTTTCAGGAAAGATGTGCATTAGTACCATTAATGTAAAAAAATAAATAAAAATAGTCTGAATGACCCGTGTGCTATATTACAAGCCATCTAAAATACACTGAACAAAATTATAAACGCAACACTTTTGTTTTTGCCCCCATTTTTCATGAGCTGAACTCAAAGATCTAAGAGTTTTTCTATGTACACAAAAGGGCTATTTCTCGCAAATATTGTTCACAAATCTGTGTTAGTGAGCACTTTGCCGAGATACTCCATCCACCTCACAGGTGTGGCATATCAAGATGCTGATTAGACAGGATGATTATTGCACAGGTGTGCCTTAGGCTGGCCACAATAAAAGGCCACTCTAAAATGTGCAGCTTTATCACACAGCACAATGCCACAGATGTCGAAGTTTTGAGGGAGCGTGCAGTTGGCATGCTGACTGCAGGAATGTCCACCAGAGCTGTTGCCCGTGAATTGAATGTTTATTTCTCTACCATAAGCTGTCTCCAAAGGCGTTTCAGAGAATTTGGCAGTACATCCAACCAGCCTCACAACCGCAGACCACGTGTAACCACACCAGCCCAGGACCTCCACATCCAGCATCTTCACCTCCAAGATCGTCTGAGACCAGCTGCTGCAACAATCGGTTTGCATAACCGAAGAATTTCTGCACAAACTGTCAGAAACGTCTCAGGGAAGTTCATCTGCATGCTCGTCGTCCTCATCGGGGTCTCGACCTGACTTCAGTTCGTCGTCGTAACTGACTTGAGTGGACAAATGCTCACATTCGATGGAGTCTGGCACTTTGGAGAGGTGTTCTCTTCACGGATGAATCCCGGTTTTCACTGTACAGGGCAGATGGCAGACAGCGTGTATGGCGTCGTGTGGGTGAGCGGTTTGTGGATCGAGTGGCCCATGGTGGCGGTGGGGTTATGGTATGGGCAGGCGTATGTTATGGACAACGAACACAGGTGCATTTTATTGATGGCATTTTGAATGCACAGAGATACCGTGACGAGATCCTGAGGCCCGCTGTTGTGCCATTCATCCACGACCATCACCTCATGTTGCAGCATGATAATGCACGGCCCCATGTTGCAAGGATCTGTACACAATTCCTGGAAGCTGAAAACATCCCAGTTCTTGCATGGCCAGCATACTCACTGGACATGTCACCCATTGAGCATGTTTGGGATGCTCTGGATCGGCGTATACAACAGTGGGTTCCAGTTCCTGCCAATATCCAGCAACTTCACACAGCCATTGAAGAGGAGCGGACCAGCATTCCACAGGCCACAATCAACAACCTGATCAACTCTATGAGAAGGAGATGTGTTGCACTGCGTGAGGCAAATGGTGGTCACACCAGATACTGACTGGTTTTCGGACTGGTTTTTTGTGTACATAGAAAAAGTCTTAGATCTTTGAGTTCAGCTCATGAAAAATGGGGGCAAAAACAAAAGTGTCGCGTTTATAATTTTGTTCAGTGTATATTATAACTTTGTGACTTTTAATTTAAATCTTTATTTGTTGATAATTGTCCACTGCTGCTGGATCATTAGAACTGGATCGGCCTAATGTTTGTGCTCCTCATTCCCACCTCAACTCAATACAACAATTTGTTCACAACTTCTCTCTTTAACTTGAACGCCAAAAAGCTGCTAACAAACTTTCATGAATAATAACATACATTTCTGTCTATTCCTCACAAAAAGCTGTTATATAACTTTGCTGGACTTGAAATATAGTTGTACAGACCACTTTAATGTTGCTCTAATGGTGCTCTTTTGACATTTGAGCTTGACAGCTCCAGCCTTCATTCACTTTCATTATACTGAGAAGACTGTGATATAAAGAAATCAGCTTTTGTGTTACAGTAGAGTGTAAATGGCAGTCTTTTTTAAGTTCAGTAAACAGTAATATCTGCATCAGCTTGATCTGCAGTGAGATGGTTGATATGTTTTTAATCTAAGGCATGTTTTGGGTGAACAGAATCCGAGTATTCTGATTGGAAATGAACTGATATCAGTTTGTAGTGCCTTAATGTTTCCACTAAGAGTGGTGTTTGTTTGCCGTATTATCAGCAGTTGTTGTCCATCGTCTCAGAGGAGATGTCCATCTGTGTGCGCATTGCTGATGATTGTGCTGTGTGTGTGTGTGTGTGTGTGTGTGTGTCAGTGACCGGACAGGTGCTGCGCTGTGATGCTATAGTGGATGTGATCAGCGAGATCCAGATCGTGTCCACCACGCGAGAGCTTCATCTGGAGGATTCGCCGCTGGAGCTGAAGATCCATGCGCTGGACTCTGAGGGTGAGCGCAGCTCGTGATGCACATTCAGATCTGCTCACTTTCATTGGTGCTTAGCTTGTATCGCCACTGACCAAAAATAATATTTTGATATGTGACGTAATTGTGACTTACCATCTTTGAGGAAATAATTCTGTTGTGTTATACCATATCTGTTTCATTTACAAATGAAATGGAGAATGTAAAAGCATATCAAGTGTGTGTTGTATTCATACTCAGTAGTTGATGTGCAGTTGATGCTTTCTAATTCCTGTAGGAATTAAGATGTTACAGTTCTTTCCTCAGATCAAACCTTATTTAAGCATCTAGTTATCATTTGTGTTCATCCAACTAAAAGCTAATGATATAAACAAGTTGATTACAAACTAACATGCCATTTAAGATCTACAGTTTTTTTTTTTTTTTTTTTTTTTTTGTGGTGTTTTTATTTATTTAAAAATACATGTAAATGTAATTAAAATGTAATGTTTTAAATATACACAAATTCTAAGATTAGCATGCTTTCAGTTTCTTAAATTAAAATTCATTTTGATGTAGTTCTTTGGGCAGGGTTTTTTAAAACATAATGGAGAAAAAGCATCATTTGAAAACAATTTTACATTGTTTGGAATAATATTTTATTATATACTCTCTGTCATGGACAATACATTATCAGATCATTTTCTTTTTTAACGACAACTAGGTTTGTTGAGGTTGCATAATGTCACATGCTACATATATATATATATATATATATATATATATATATATATATATATATATATATATATATGTATATGTATATGTATGTATGTGTATGTATGTATGTATGTGTATTTATCATGTAGAAACATTCTCTTGGATTTTTTTTTATAGTGATTAAACTTAAACCATTAGCTCATTAGCACAAGTGATTAAAGTTGAAAACATTAGCACAAGAGTGTATTTCTAAAAACTTGGAACATGTTTTTAATTAGATCTGGAAACTATATCTTATTCAAATATTTTTTCTTTAAAGCAACACGCTGTTTGCCATTAAGCATTATAACACTTACCGCATGCATTGTTATCTCTGCTTGTACGCTGCACACATGAAACGGATTTAGGCTTCCTGATAACTCTGAAGGATTGTGTCGTGCTGTTCATGTGCAGTCTGGGTAAAGTATTCCTCATTCTGTCTTCAGGAAACACCTTCAGTACTCTAGCCAGTCTGCTGTTTGAGTGGACGATCGTGAAGGACGCTGAGATGGCCGGCTTCCCCGACTCCTACAACACCCTGCGGTAAGAGCACACCTGTCAAATGAGGACCAAATCAGCCTTTTACTTTGATCCAGTTTTTTTTTTTCCAGTTTCCTCATGTTTGACTATTTACAATTGAATATTCATAAACGCATTATTTTTTTCAGCATATGGAGATGAAATTAATCTGGATTTCAGTATAAACACCAAAGGGTTTTTTCCTTTAGCTGGGGTAGACCATGTTAAAAGGGGTAGTTCACCCAAAAATACAAATTCTGTTATTTAATCATCCTCATTTTAATTCCAAAGTTTTAAGACTTTGTTTTGTAGAACACAAAAGAAGATATTTTGAAGAATGTTTCAACCATTTTTGTCCACAAAATGAAAGTCCAAAACAACATTTTTCAAAATATCATTTTTTTTTATGAATGGAAGAAAAGGAAGTCATGCAGGTTTGGAAAGACATGAGGAAGAGTAAATGATTGAAATCAGATTTTTGGATGAACTATCCTTTTAATTATTCATGAATGAAAACGAGGCTGTGAGGAATACAGTCTGTTCAGTGGATTCGGTTCAGCATTTGAAGATGCACTTTTCCAAAAACCATTCCTGGTGACAAAAAAAAAAAAAAAACAGAAAATTAGACAGTCCAGCTATCCTTCACATCCTTGTTTTTAGATATATATGGCATCTGCTATGACTATGTTCTGTTCTAAGAAGCGTGAATGCTGGTGTAATTTTGAGGCGTCTGTCTACAGGGTGCTGAGGTTTGCGGAGTCGGCATACACTCCTCCTGCGTATATTTCTGAGATGGAGCGAGTGGGACATCAGGGAGATATCGTCCTAGTTTCAGGAATCAAAACCGGCCACGCCAAACTCAAAGCCAAAATACAAGAAGCAATCTACAAGGTGTGCGTCACTTTTGTGATTGCTTTTACACTTCATATGAATAGATTTTTGGCCATATTTTGAAAATGTTATAGCATAGATATGAAAATGTTAGCGTAAGTTCTGTTGAAGGTGTTTTTCTGAACGTTCCTTACTTTTGGTTGACTCTTCTAACTGTTTTTCAGGATGTTGGTGCTGCTGAGGTCAGATTGCTGATTCTGGAAAACATCCTTCTGAGTCCTGCATATGACGTTTATCTGCTTGCTGGCACCTCTATCAAATACAAAGTCCAGAAGATTCGACAAGGAAAGATTACAGGTATGCTTGCATTAATTCAGCAATTAATCATTTTCTTTATTGGTTATTGCAGTGTGTTTTATATTATTAGCCGAAATTAAAGGTGCACTAAGCAATTTTTTAAAAACGCTTTTGACCACAGTGTTGGACCGTGTCCTAAAATACACTTGCAGCCAATCAGCAGTAAGGGGGCGTGTCTTGTAATGATAGCGAGAAGAGAGCGCTCAATTTGAGTGCACAGGACGGACATTAGCAGATTGACTATAGATAGAGAGAGATGGCAGATAAAAAAAGAGGAAAATATCAGAGAAACAAAAGAAGGGTTACGATCAGGCAAGAGGTAGGACCCGTGTAAATATCGGAGCAGCTTTCCAGCGGTGAAGGAGTGAAGGAAGGAGTGGGAAGGGCTCGAATCAGACACCGAGGTTATGTTGTTTCTTTTTGATAAGTGACTAATGTTGATTTTGCTTTGTTTCAAACAACTTATCTATGTTGGCTTTTGTTTGAATATGCTTGTGTCTCATCTTCACTTGTTTCTGTGATCGTCGTTGCCAGGGTTGTGTAGTACGTGTGGGGCGGAGATATCAAAATAGGGGCGAGGTCCTGTTGCGCTATGGGCGTGTTTGTTTTGGTGCTTTCAAATATCAACATCGTTTGGCAAAAATCGCTTAGTGCACCTTTAATGAACTAAAGAGGCTGTAATCCATTGCTAAAAAAGATGTTCAAAATAAAATTAATAAAAGGGTCTAAAGTGACTTAAAGCTGCTCTATTAGTGCGATTTAAACACTGTAGGAGTGTGGCGCTTCAGGAGCTGGATTGGACACCCTTGCTCTAGATCAGTGGTTTTTAAAACTTTTTACAGTGGCGTACCCCCTGGGCATTTAACATTCTTCTGAGTACCCCCACTTAGACCGCAGTCACACCTTTTCCATTAAGGGACAAAATTTGCCCCCTTAAATTGATTTACAGGTGCATTTTTTTGCCTTTTATAGAGGCAAAGTTTTTCTAGCCTTATTAATTGTATGTCATGTTTTAGGTCATATTCTTAACATTCCATTAAGTGTATTAATTAATATAATAAATGAAGCAATAAATAATGGCAAAACAAACTTTTAAACTAAAATCGCCAGTAGGTGGTGGCGAGTCACTGTCTTAATGAGCAAAGCATCGCATCATTCATTCATTCATTCTTTTCTTCATTAATTAATTAATTCATTCATTCATTCATTAATGAAATTAATTCATCATTCAAAGCTGCAGATTCCTTCACTAACGAAACAGCTGTTGCTTGGAGAAGCACACTAGTTCTGTTGCGATTTCATTGGAACTATTATTATTCTGTTGTAAAATATAACACACAATATTGACAATGTGTTTAAAATGTCAAATGTTCACTTAATATTACCTTTTTTGTTTAACTGTTATATGAAATCAGTGTCACATTTGCAATCGTTTGGATATTCTGGGAAAATTGCATTCTTGCTCGTATTTTAAACATGAAAAACAATAACTCGCACGGTATGTTTCTGTATCGAAGAGAGTTTCTTAAATCGATCTCTGTGTACATCCCGTGTCAATATTTGTTCTTCCTGCTAGTAAGTGCTACAAATCTACTTTAAAGATATAATGAACAGTGGCGTGATTTGCTAAAGCAGCATACTCTGCGGGTAACCTATCATACGCATGTTGCTTGTGTGGATGCACTCAGTTTTGACCGCAAAAGATGAGGTAATTTGATGTAATTTGACCATTTACGCCACTCCCATTTTCCTGTGTTTTTATTTATTTATTTATTTTTTATACTAGAAGCGGCATTTTGCTTGTCAGAAATACATGATCGGTTTAATGTTACTTTAAGTTGAGGTAGAATTAAATGAATGTCAAACTTTGACATTTTGTTTGCGTACCCCAGTTTGAGAACCACTGCTCTAGATTATAAAAACATTTGATATTGTTTTAAAGTGCCCCTATTATAGGTTATGAAAGGTTTATATTTTGGTTTTGGGAGTCCCCAACAACAGGTTGACATGCATGCAAGCTCAAAAAACACTTTCATTTTCTTATAATAAGCATTTATTTTTACCTTACTTGCTCAACGACTCCCAAATGATTCGCTCAACGATTCATTTTTCCAAACCCCTCCTTCACGTGATGCTAATCTGCGGTGATTGGTCGATTTCATTTAAAGCAGTGTTTGTGTACAGGGTTACCGGGGAAACAGCTATTTTTAAGGCTCCAAAAGCGGCACCTAGTGGCAAAGAATGAATTTGCATTTTCATTCAGACCAATGCGGAAATCAAGTTTTCCCAGGTCTGCGCATGCAACAAGTGGGCGGGCAATATGCTAATGTTTCATGTTAATGTCAACATGAAACGGCTTGGAGTTCTTTTTAAAAACGACTCGTTTCAATGATTCAGAGTCGACTCTTTCTTTTGAGAGACAATAACTTATACATGGTGCACTTTCAGATTTAAAACTTTGCAGGATGTTTTCATTCACTCAGAGCTGTGTTACACACTGAATGAAAAGTCAATTTTAAAAATCCATAATAGGGGCACTTTAATTTAAATATTGGGGGAAAAAGCAAATGGACCCAAACGTCCTTTTTGGGATGGCCATGTTGGCTCTTATTCCAGCGGACATGCTTTGTCTGTTTCTGAGCGTGTCCTTCTCTCTTTCAGAGCTGTCCATGCCCTGTGATCAGTATGAGCTTCACCTTCAGAACTGTGTGGTCGCCCCTCACGGAAACCCAGATGCCCCTGTGGCAACCCTGGACCAGAGCAGCTCGACAGTGTTTGCGCTTCAGCATGGACACACCAACATCGTGCTGGACCACAAGAGTATCCTTCACACCAGCGACAAACATGCTGACGTTTCCCAGCTTCAGTAACGTTCTGAGGTTTCACTCAACAATAGCAGTCTTTCATAAAGAAAGGGCTGTTTCTGTAGCATGGGAAGTTTAGAGATGACTGTGCATTTGCATTAGTTGCTTTGATAACTGTGCATTTGCATTAGTTGCTTTGATAACTTTACATTTACATATAGTTATTTAGCAGACGCTTTTATCCAAAGCGACTTACAAAAGAGGACAATAGAAGCAATCAAAACCAACAAAAGAGCAACAACATGCAAGCGATATGACAAGTCTCGTTTAGCCTAACGCAGTACACATAGCAAGTGTTTTTTTTTTGTTTGTTTTTTTTTTTAAGAAAACAAGTAGATAGAATATAGAAAAAAGACACCGTGTTTTTTTTTAAGAAAAGTAGATAGAATAGAAAAAAGAAAGCTAGTGTTAGTTTTTAAAGAAAAAGTAGCAGTTAGAGAATAAATATGCAATTGATAGAGGATCAAAGGTGTGTTTTTTTTTTTTTTTTTTTTTTTTTTTTTTGATAAAATAGAATTAGAATAGAGAGTGATAGAGTTAGAGGGTCAAATCAAGATGGAGGAGATGTGTTTTTAGCCATTTCTTGAAGATGGCTAAGGATTCAGCTGCTTGGATTGGGTTGGGCAGGTCATTCCACCAGGTGGAAACAGTGAATGGAAAAAGTCTGTGAAAGTGATTTTGTGCCTCTTTGGGATGGCACAATAATGTGTCGTTCACTTGCAGAACGCAAGCTTCTAGAGGGCACATAGGTCTGAAGTACTGAATTTAGGTAAAGGGGTGCAGAGCCAGAGGTGGTTTTGTAGGCAAACCTTAATGCCTTGAATTTTATGCGAGCAGCTATTGGTAGACCGTGCAAATTGAGGTGTGACGTGCGTTCTTTTCGGTTCATTAAAGACTAATCTTACAGCAGCATTTTGGATTAATTGTAGAGGTTTGATGGAATTGGCTGAAAGACCTGCCACGAGAGCATTTCAATAGTCAAGTCTGGACAGAACGAGGAGTTGTGTTGCATGTTCCGAAAGAAAGGGCCTGATCTTCCTAATATCGTATAAAGCAAATCTGCAGGCAGTTTTAGCAATATGGTCTGAGAAATTCAGCTTATCATCAATCACAACTCCAAGGTTTCTGGCTGTTTTTGAAGGAGTTGATGAGCCTAACTGGAAGGTGAAATTGTGATGAAGTGATGGGTTTGCTGAAACTACAAGCAGTCCTGTCTTAGCTAGGTTGAGTTAAAGGTGAAGGTACTTCATCCAGCAAGAAATGTCAGTTAGACATGCTGAGATGCGAGCAGCTATCGTCGGATCATCAGGATGGAGTGAGAGGTAGAGTTGAGTGTCATCAGCATAGCAGTGATACGAAAAGCCATGTTTCTGAATGACAGAACGTAGTGATGTCATGTAGACAGAGAAGAGAAGTGGTCCAAGAACTGAGCCCTGAGGCACCCCAGTAGCTAGATGTTGCGACTTGGATACCGCACCTCTCCAAGATACCTTGAAGGACCTATCTGAGAGGTAAGACTCAAACCACTGGAGTGCGGTTCCTGAGATGCCCTTTCTCAATAGGGTTGACAGGAGGATCTGGTGGTTGACCGTATCAAAAGCAGCGGACAGGTCCAGCAAGATAAGTAATGAAGACTTGGAAGCTGCTCTGGCAAGTCTTAGGGCTTCAACGACTGAGAGCAAGGCAGTTTCAGTCGAATGTCCACTTCTGAAGCCAGATTGGTTGATGTCCAGGAGGTTCTTCTGTGTGAGAAAAGCAGAGACTTGGTTGAACACAACTCGTTCAAGTGTTTTTGCAATGAAAGGTAGAAGGGAAACCGGTCTATAGTTCCCTAAAAGAGTTGGGTTAAGAGTGGGTTTCTTAAGAAGTGGGGTTATACGAGCCTGTTTAAATATTGAGGGAAAAACTCCAGTGTGAAGGGATGTTAACAATGTGAGTGAGTGCAGGTGCAACTGCAGGAGAAATGGCTTGAAGGAGATGAGATGGAATAGGATCAATTGGACAAATAGGATCACTGGAAAGGATGAGTTTAGAGACTTCTGCCTCATAGATTGGAGAGAAGGATGTGAACGAGTGTATGTTTGCTGGTAAGATGTGTTTGACAATTTGAGGTGTGGAGAATTGTGCAGTGAGGTTTGTAATTTTATTAATGAAGAATGTGGCAAAGTCGTCAGCTGTTAGAGTTGATGAAGGAGGGGGAGGAGGAGTCTCCTATTAAAGGAGTCTCCTAGTAAAGGAACTTTACTCTGAGGTTTCCTTCATTCTGAATGTCAAGGTCTCGGGATGCAGGGCGTTTCCCGACTTCCCAACAGCACCATCTATGTCGTGGAGCCTGGATACTTGGGTTTGTCTCTTCATTAGCTTTGCATGAAGAAATCTTACTCTCAACATTTTTGACAACTTGTAGTCTTATTAAATTGATAACTAAATGAATAACACTTTGAGTGTAATTGATTTAAATAGTGTAATGAAAGGCTTCTTTATTGTCTTGTGTACTAGCATTCAAGATTCATCCTGAGGATCGCTGGGTCCTTGAGACAGGGAGGAAATATGAGATCTTCATTGAAGTGTTTGATAAGTCAGGACACAAGATTTACCTGTCTGATGTAAGTCAAGTTTGGATGTTTAAATGTCTTTGATTTTGATTATTTTCAATATCATGGAATTAAATCAATCCTCTTCTCATTTCAGTATTAGTGGAGAATCTGAAAAGTTAGTCACAAGTTAAATTAAAGGGTTAGTTCACCAAAAATGAAACTTTTTGTCTTCATTTACCCATCCTCATGATGAAGATATTGAATAAAATTCTCTCATCATTTTTGCCTATCCATTGGTAGTATAAAGAAGCATACAGGAGCTCAAAGGCTCCTACAGTGCAGTTTATCATTGGTAGAAAATAAAAATGGGTAAAAATATTTAAATAAAAACATTTCATTCAAATATGCAATGTGTCAAACCTTTAACCCTTTAGCGGGAAAGAAAAGCAACTCACGGCAACAGTTTAAAATGATCCCAATTCTGTGGGAAGACCGCAGACCTGGCAACACTGCTGTCGTCCCAGACACAAGACATCTGCCATTAATCACTCACAAACATGAAGTTTGTCAGGATGGTTTGGAAGTGCACTCTAAACCATAAGTAATTTAATACAATTATTAAAAAAAACAGTGGTTTGGTTTCCTCAATGACTACAACTCCAATTTCTGTTTTGCATCAGTTTTCCTGGAAGTGAAGCTTCTGTTCTCTTGAACACATGGCATTGGAAGATTCTTTAACAAATTGTTTTTCTCTATATTTTGTGTAAATTAAATTCCCATCTTGTGGTAGTTTTTTTTTAATTATTGAGTCATGTTTTCACAGAATATCCGTATAGAAACCACGTTCCCTACAGAGTACTTTGAGGTTCTGGACTCATCTGTTAATGGATCTTACCATCATGTGAAAGCTTTGAAGCGCGGTCAGACCATCATTGATGGTACGCTGAAAGCGGTTGTTGATCAAGTAGGTTTTTGTCTCCTGTTTAAGCATTTAGGGTCTTCCCAGTGTTCAGTGTTGGGTTGATGCTGTTGTAGTTCATTGTAACCTCATTTGTGTCTTCAGGCAGGAAGTGTCCACGCACTCTCTGTTCCTGTGCGTAACGAGCAGGACGTGGAGATCTACAACCCCATCGTCCTCACTCCTGCCATCCTCACATTCCCATGGCAGCCTAAAGAGGGAGCCTACCAGTACACCATCAAGGTGTCTGACAGTGTTCGTTTCTTTCATCAGACATCAACCTCTAATTGCAGGAGTAGGGCCCTATAAAATCCCTATAAAATTTTTACATTTTTCCAAATTCCGTTTTTTCCTCGTTTTTTTTCTGGACTCTGTTTTAATGGTTAAAGTTAATTTTATTCATCAAAAAGCATGTCTAATTAATTAAAGTCATGAAACTTACAATATTAAACAGCAATTTATTAAAAAATTTATTACATTTTTAAGGCCCTATGAAATGTTTTATTATTTTGCTAAATAAATTCTGGTAAATAATTTGTCTGGTAAATATTCCTTTAAAAATAATGTTTTAATAATTTTTATTAGTAGTAGTAGTAGTAGTACCATCATTATATTACTATCGTTATAAGTAATTTCTGTGACTGTTTCTTCAAGTTATAGCGAACTTGTATTTTGATGGGTTGCTGTGAAGATCTTTAATTTATGATATGATGATCGATTTCCTCAAAAGAAACGGTAAAATGCTGACGAAGTGACTCTCAGAGAAGTTCTAGAGATTGTTTGTGTTCATGTGCTCATATATTGAGGCGGCAGAAAAGAGGCTGAAAACACAGCAAGTGTCCCGTGCTTTAGTATGTGTGTAGTAAAGGAAACTTTCATTCACACAGATGCGCAGAATTTGCATGATTGATATTTAAATAGTCTTTTGCAGCTTAATATTCACAGACACTAGTCCATATCGCATTTTGATTTAAGTGTACTGACCTACTTTTGATTTATTCATCCAAAATTTGGCAAATTCCGTGACTTTCCGCGTTATACAGTAAATTCCATTTTTATGACTGGATTCCGCGATTCCATCTGTGTTTTCGGCATCGCAGAAATCATAGAGCCCTACATGAGAGGAAATAAAGTTTGAATCTAGTTTTCCACGTGTGGTTGAATCTGTACGTTAATGTGATGTTGCCTCTGTTTCAGGCGACTGGAGGAAGTGGCAACTTCAGCTGGTCGTCCACTAACTCAGCAGTCGCCACAGTCACAGTGAGAGGCATGATGACCACGGTCAGAGACGTTGGAGTCAGTGTGATTTACGCCCATGACATGAGAAACCCACTGCACTACGGAGACATGAAGGTGATGCCAGCAATCATGCTTGTACAAATGTGACCCTGGAGCACTAAACCAGTCATAAGTAGCACAGTTATATTTGTAGCAATAGCCAATACATTGCATGGGTCAAAATTATCAATTTTTCTTTTATGCCAAAAATCATTAGGATATTAAGTAAAGATCATGTTCTATGAAGATATTTAGTGAATTTCCTACTGTAAATGTATCAACTTAATTTTTGATTAGTAATATGCCTTGCTAAGAACTTAATTTGGACAACTTTAAAGGCGATTTTCTCAATATTTTGATTTATTTGTACCCTCAGATTCCAGATTTTCAAATAGTTGTATCACAGCCAAATATTGTCCTATCCTAACAAACCATACATCAGTGGAAAGCTCATATATTTTATATTTCAGCTTTCAGATGATATATAAATCTCAATCTAAAAAAATTGACCCTTATGACTGGTTTTGTGGTCCAGGGTCACAAATGAGGATTGTTTTAAATTACTGTTATGGATTGAATATTCCAGGATTTTATTTTATATTTTTAAGTGACCGAGCATGTGTAATGTAAATACTGAGGTACGCTGTGTGTTGCTGCTGCAGGTGTATGTGATTGAGCCGGTGGGGATGGAGTTCAGCCCGTGTGTGGTGGAGGCCCGCGTGGGATTGAGTCTGGACCTGCCGCTGCGAATCTTCGGTCAGCTGGCCGGAGAGAGAGTGACCCTCAGTGACTGCTCTCACTTTGACATGCAGGTGGACATGGAGAGTCACGGCGTCTTTCAGCTGCTGGAGGGTGAGTTGAGTTGATGTTGGATAAGCAGATTTTCTTTCTTGTGTTGAGCAAAAAAGCAGAGGTTTTGGAGATGAGCTTCCATAGAGCAAAAGTACAGTTAGGAGGGCTGTCGAAATAGAGCTGACCGAAGGAAGCCTGTTAGTAGAGTAACAGACAAATATTAAAGGGTTAATTCACCCAAAAATTACAATTCTGTCATTTACTCACCCTCATGTCATTCCAAACCCATAAGACTTTCCTTTATCTTCAGAACACAAATGAAGATATTTGTAATTCAGTCTGAGAGATTTCTGTTCCTCCATTGACAGTCTACACAACTACCACTTTGACACCATATGGATTGTGCGGTTTAGTCCAAATTTTCTGAAGACACTCAATCACTTTATGAACAGTTTTAATTTAGGATTTTATTCAGAAATAAACCTTCATAAACGCACACACTGGTTATGGCAATTGCAAGCTCAACCTATATGATTTTTTATTGGTCTCATGGTCGTCTTATGGAAAGCAGCTGTTCCTAATTTGGGTCACTTATGTTTATTTGGAAATGCAACACGTGTCAGCCACCTTCCCATACTTGTAATGAGAAGTGCTTGTCAAAAAAAAAAAAAAAAACCTTAAAGGGCTTTCTGTGGTTTCTGTCAAAATAAAAGTCTGTTGGTTTAATGCTTGCAATTATGATTTGTACAGGAAAAATCACAATTGGATTTTTTTAATCTTTCTTTAATGGTAGAGCTCTTGGAGTCTCCTAATAACAGGACCATCTCTGAATTAAGATAGCATTTGATAATTACAGACAGGTCACAGTTGGCATTGAACTCTGCAGGAAGGTGGATCTTCAGGAACAGGATTGGGCACCACTGCTTAGCTAAGTTTTCATGTGTGAAAACGAATAAGAGCCAGTGAAACAGACTGAGTGCATAATTCATCATGAAAAATGAACATGGCAAATGTCACACAAGCTCAGTTTCAATGTTCTGATTTCAGTGTTCAGAGTGTGACTGATTTCAATGTTTGTTTGCAGATTTAACAATGTTATGTAATTCATTTTGAAGTATGTGTATAGCTGTAGTATTTTGAGCGTTTGTGTGTCTTCAGGTCGACTTCCCCCAGGTCAGGGCCACTGCAGCGGGGTTCGAGTTGAGGCCTTGACCCCCAGTTACACCAGTCTGTTGGTTAGCTACACCCATGGTAATGTTCACCTCAGTGCAAAAATCACCATTGCTGCCTACCCTCCTCTCAGGGTGAGTGTTTTAATAACGCTGTGCTTTAAAGCTGGAGGAGGATCAGTGGACAGTGATTTGATGGCCATGCATGTTTTCTCTGACAGCCGATTGACCCCGTGTCTGTGGCTGTGGTGACGTTAGGCTCCTCTAAAGACATGACGTTTGAAGGAGGCCCCCGGCCCTGGGTGCTGGAGCCCTCCAAGTTCTTCAGAAACCTGACGGCTGAGGACCACAGCAGCGTCACGCTGTCTCTGTACGGACCTGCCTCACGAACATACTCCAGACATTTGGTCAGAGCCACATGCCGAGCTCTGGGAGAACAGGTCAGAGGAGCCCGTGATGTCATATCCTGTGGACTGTCCTCTAGTGTTCATTTTGTCAGCCATTTTTAATTTAGTCTTAGTCTTTTAAATGAGTATTATTAGTCCTGTGTCGAATTTTTAATTATTCTCATATTTAGTCAACCTTGTCCTGTTTTTGTTTAGTCAAGGTTTGGTCGACTATGACTAGTCAATTAAAAACTTAGTCACGTTTTCATCATGCTGTATAATGGTTAAACTGATAAAAAAAAAAAATTGCTCAATTATAATCATAATGTTGTCATTTTGAGAAATTTATTTTTGCATTTCAAATATATTTTTGCATTTCAGCACAAATCAATAGAATGTCAACTCGTACACATTATTTTGTTTATTTTACCTCACCTTTTGTACTGATTTTATTATGAGCTATTTATTATATATATTAATTACAAAGACTTCTGCACTCTCTCTGTCTACATTATGAAAACTGGTAAAACAAACAAAAAAAATTCCTAATAGTAGGCTAAATCCAATAACTACAAATTGCACTAATGTTTCTCTATTAAAACAACAGTCTGGAATAATATTTTGTCTCCTTTTTTTGACAAATATAAAAAGAGAATTTTGTGAATTTTTATTTTTTAAATACATTTTAGTCTCATCTTTCATCATCAACGATATTGCATGTTGATATGGTCAGCATGTTATCGTTTATTGACCTTATTGTCGTCTTGTCATCGTCTCGTTTTAGTCAAGGGAAAAAAGCTCGTCAACGAACATTTTTCATCATAGCTTTCATTAACGAAACAAATTAACACTACTATCCTCTAGGAATGTGGACTGATATGCTTGAAATACTCAAATAATTGTCTTTGCAGGTCTTAGCAGTGACGGTTGGAAACCAGCCCACCATGATGAACCCCTTCCCTGCTGTGGAGCCGGCTGTGGTGAGGTTTGTGTGCGCGCCTCCATCACGCCTCACACTGACGCCCATCTACCTGAACCCTCAGCTGGATGTGTCCTGCCCTCTGCTGCAGCAGAACAAACAAGTGGTGAGCGCTCAAACTCTCAGACATAGTTGTAGTCTTATTATGACTGGAAGTTCAGGAGCATTTGTACTTGTTCTGTAGGTGCCGGTTTCCAATTATCACAACCCAGAGCTGGATGTGGCGGCCTTTGACCAGCAGGGCAGGAAGTTTGATAACTTCAGCTCTTTGAGTATCATCTGGGAGTCCTCCAAAGTTTCCCTGGCGAGCATCGAACCAACCATGCCCATGCTACTACACATACACGAGGATGACAACAAACAGAAAAAACTCCACGGTACCTCACACTGATTACTTCAGACCGTTGAGAATTATGAAATACAAGTATGTATTAGGAATAGATGGTATGAAAAAAATCATACTACGTTTAGCAATTTAACACTATATTGCATAACAGCATATATCATAATTGGGGATGTCACGATGAGAAAATTTTAAACTTGTGCCAAAACCGGTATTACCGGTAAGCGGTTTGGATGCTTTCACTTTCACTCTCGAATTTTTTGGTCTTGCTGTCATCAAGTCAAGTCGAGCTTTATTGTCATTCTGCTACATGTGTGGACATATAGTGGAACGAAATGTCGTGTCTCGCAGGACCACGGTGCTACATACTAGTTAAACATAAGATAAACATACAACAATGCAAGTATAGGAAAAACAATAGATCTCGGAGTGATCTCCCGATGAATTAACGGTAAATCGACACTATTTGGAGACGAACAGACGACATTAAAAGACATAAAAGCACCGTCTTTGGGACCTGGAGAGGCCGCAGCGTCTGACCGCGCCGCCATCTTGGTCTTACCAAGTCATGTTTTACAAGAAAAGATAATTGTCTGTTGCGCTTACATTTTTACACCTTTCACTTTCTAAGAATAAAACAAATGCTTGAAATATGGATTTGTTATTATTCTTAATGAAAAGCACAACAATACAACTAGTGTTGGGTGATATACTCAATTGTCATATCGTCACCCTGTAAGATCTCTGATACACAATATTATCGTGCTAATTTATTTAATTATTTACTTACTTAGTTTTTATAGCCGGAGAATGAACCAACTCCAGGGTAAGGCTAAAAGCAGCCTAATGTTTTTAATAAGACTGAATTTGTATTTAAAATGATAATTTAATAGAATTGTAAGGTACTAATCATAAGACTTAAATTTCATCAGTTATTCAAACATCAGCTACAGAAAACGAGCAAAGAACATTTACATTACCAAAGAACATCATCACTGACTTCAGTCTAGCACGAGTTTATGCACTTTACAAAACATTCCTGTTATAATCAGTGAAGCTCTACACTGTATGATAAATAAATCTCTTATACTTACACGTACATCTGCACTTTGTTGTTTATGATGAGAAAATTTGTGAAAGAGCAGAGTTCAGTTAACAAGCGCGTATAGAACAACAAAACTCTGCTGTTTCAGCAATGACTCATCTGAACGCCTCTGATTGGCCACTGCGTTCAAAAGCTCAACATAATCGTATGTGATTGGTAATAACTCGCAACACTGTAAAAACTCAGAAAAAGAAATATAATGGAACAAATAAGCCCTAATATTAATAAGATAGTATTACTAGCCTGATAATAATAATAATGATTGTCTTGCTATCGTCAAAGGCATCAGCCACAGGCGATATCTCTGACTAACACCTGAAGCACTCTCACTCTCTTCATGTGAAATCTGACCTTCTGCTGCGCTAATTGCAAGCATAACGTATTAATTGTCACATGACTATGTAGATGTCTATATGCATAACCGTTGTGTCTGAAGTTATTTAAGAATTTAATTGCACTGCATATTTATTCTACCAGTTTACACATTTCACCGCTCAGCCCTAATGCTCATATGTATGTGTGTGATGTTTTCCACAGGTCATCAGACAGTTCTTGTCCATCGTGAATCAGGCGTGGCAGCCATCACTGTGACCGCAGTCGGCTATCAGACGTCCCATCTAGAGGCAGCAGCCGTTCTGAGTGGAGTGAGTTCATCTGTAGTATCCCATGAAAAGCTCAGCCTGTTTTTTCCACAATAATATAGTGCAGGCTCAAATTCAGATTTTTTTTTTTTTTTTTTTTTTTTTTATGAAATCGATTTTCAAACCCCCACCAAGTCTGCAGTAAAATGGAATTGGTGTTATATTCTGTCACGAGCAAACAAGTTGGTCAGATATTATTTTAGAGTTAGATGTGATTCTTTATTGTCCATGTATTGTCTCTTTTCTTAGACGCAAAAAGCTGCTTGAACAGCAGAGTTCAAGATAGTAAAAAACAAACAATAGTGTAGACTTATTGATGTGTTTATTGATGTTTGTAGTTTATTTTTTATTAGGATAGCCATGGCAAACCAAAGAATATTTATTATGTTGATATGACATTGAGATATGTATAATTACAATGTAAAGTCTCTGCGAGAGCTCCAGCTCTCTGGCGCATGGAGTAGTACTTGTGTGTTCAAATTCATTCTCTCATGGTTGATCTAGTTCACTATTGAACTGATATGGTGCACTATTGAACTGATCTAGTTTTATGGTTCACTATTGAACTGATCTAGTTTTATGGTGCACTATCGAACTGATCTGGTACATTATTGAACTGATATGGTGCACTATTGAACTGATCTAGTTTTATGGTGCACTATCGAACTGATCTGGTACATTATTGAACTGATATGGTGCACTATTGAACTGATCTAGTTTTATGGTTCACTATTGAACTGATATGGTGCACTATTGAACTGATCTAGTTTTATGGTGCATTAGTGAACTGATCTGGTGCACTGTTGAACTGATATGGTGCACTATTGAACTGATATGGTGCACTATTGAACTGATCTAGTTCACAATTGAACTGATCTGGTGCACTATTGAACTGATCTGGTGCACTATTGAACTGATATGCTGCACTATTGAACTGATCTAGTTTTATGGTGCCCTATTGAACTGATCTAATGCACTATTGAACTGATCTAATTCACTATTGAACTGATATGATGCACTATTGAAATTATATCCCTCTGGGGTCTAAGGGTGTTTTGGGGGCCGGAGAAGTTTCGACATGCCCTGACATTTGTGCTTTTTTCAGTTGCTTATAAAAAAATAAATGGCTAAAGTCTAATAACACTGTAAGCAGCACAAACTGGGCTACAATAATATGTTAGCAACATTTATGTACATAATTGTGTTTTTGAGAAAGCAACGTTTATGCGTGCATGGTTAGTGAAAAACTAAAATTTTGAAGTCACTGAAATAAGGCCATAAAACATACAGAACATTTGTTTACAAGACTTTTGAGAACTGGATCTTGTAGCCTAGAGTTTTTGCTTCAAAATTATGTGAAAATCAGCTTGTTTACTCGCTCACAGAAAACAATATATTGATTTAAATTTTTATAGACATGTTTTGTGATCGAAAGCCTATATGCGAGGGAGTGGCAATGTCCTTGAATATTAAGTGATTTTCACCCTAGAGACAAAGGGCCCTCCCCTAATGGCCCATCAGTGTGACTGTGACTTTGGAGCAGGTAAGAGAGAATGTGAGGAGATTGAAAAAAATGTTTTTTTTTTGTTTATTTATTTTTTTTATTATTTGTATTTCATTTACAACACAGTATAATCAAAACATACATAATGAAGGTCAAAGACACATTATTGTGCACACTGATCTAACCACAGAGATGTGAACAGACTTTGAGTCATTCCTGCAACAGATTCTGCTCAACAAGTGAAACAAGTAAATCATACCTGATATTTACTTGTTTTATTTAAGTGTTTTTGCTTCTTTCCATGGATTCAAGAAGAAAAACACATAATCAGTAGTCAAGGAGCTTGTTTTACCAAAGAATATCAGCGTAGTTGAAAATCTGATGTTGGTACAGCGCTCTCAGAGGAAAACAGTTTGAAGAGACTGAAAGTCAGCAGGATTCATGTGTGGTGCAGGTATCTGATTCAATAAAATACAAACAACCAAAAAATAAATAAATAATAATAAAAAAAACATTTGTGAGCATGTTAATATCAGGAGCATCTGTATATATCAGGTGCATCTCAATAAATTAGAATATCGTGGAAAAGTTCATTTATTTCAGTAATTCAACTCAAATTGTGAAACTCGTGTATTAAATAAATTCAGTGCACAGAGACTGAAGTAGTTTAAGTCTTTGGTTCTTTTAATCGTGATGATTTTGGCTCACATTTAACAAAAACCCACCAATTCACTATCTCCACAAATTAGAATACTTCATAAGACCAGTAAAAAAAAAAACATTTTTAGTGAATTGTTGGCCTTCTAGAAAGTATGTTCATTTACTGTATGTGTACTCAATACTTGGTAGGGGCTCCTTTTGCTTTAATTACTGTCTCAATTCGGCGTGGCATGGAGGTGATCGGTTTGTGGCACTGCTGAGGTGGTATGGAAGCCCATGTTTCTTTGACAGTGGCCTTCAGCTCATCTGCATTTTTTTTGGTCTCTTGTTTCTCATTTTCCTCTTGACAATACCTCATAGATTCTCTATGGGGTTCAGGTCTGGTGAGTTTGCTGGCCAGTCAAGCACACCGACACCATGGTCATTTAACCAACTTTTGGTGCTTTTGGCAGTGTGGGCAGGTGCCAAATCCTGCTGGAAAATGAAATCAGCATCTTTAAAAAGTTGGTCAGCAGAAGGAAGCAAGAAGTGCTCCAAAATTTCTTGGTAAATGGGTGCAGTGACTTTGGTTTTCAAAAAACACAATGGACCAACACCAGCAGATGACATTGCACCCCAAATCATCACAGACTGTGGAAACTTAACACTGGACTTCAAGCAACTAGGGCTATGAGCTTCTCTACCCTTCCTCCAGACTCTAGGACCTTGGTTTCCAAATGAAATACAAAACTTGCTCTCATCTGAAAAGAGGACTTTGGACCACTGGGCAACAGTCCAGTTCTTCTTCTCCTTAGCCCAGGTAAGACGCCTCTGACGTTGTCTGTGGTTCAGGAGTGGCTTAACAAGAGGAAAACGACAACTGTAGCCAAATTCCTTGACACGTCTGTGTGTGGTGGCTCTTGATGCCTTGAGCCTAGCCTCAGTCCATTCCTTGTGAAGTTCACCCAAATTCTTGAATCGATTTTGCTTGACAATCCTCATAAGGCTGCGGTTCTCTTGGTTGGTTGTGCATCTTTTTCTTCCACACTTTTTCCTTCCACTCAACTTTCTGTTAACATGCTTGGATACAGCAATGAATGTTTGTGGCTTACCTTCCTTGTGAAGGGTGTCAATGATTGTCTTCTGGACAACTGTCAGATCAGCAGTCTTCCTCATGATTGTGTAGCCTAGTGAACCAAACGGAGATACCATTTTGAAGGCTCAGGAAACCTTTGCAGGTGTTTTGAGTTGATTAGCTGATTGGCATGTCAGCATATATGTGTGTGTATATGTATATATATGTATGTATGTGTGTATATATGTATGTATATGTGTGTATGTATGTGTGTGTTTTATAGCCATAGACTCACGTTGCTATATATAGGTTTTGTAGCCATAGACTCACGCTGCTTTGTACTATTGTAAAAACAAAAACATTTTATATCTGAGAAACTAATTATTATTGTTTAGCAAGTTAAAATCTATTTTTGAACAGAGTAGGCTATTAATAATAAACATGTTCTAAACATACTTAACTCGTAGCATTCATCATGTTGCAGTGTACTCTCATATTACTTTTATTGTTTTATATAGAGCATGAAAACATCATCGCACCGTAAGAAATTTAAATACAATGAATTGCCTTTCATATTCAAAATGTTTTACTCAATTTCAAACATTGTAGTCAGGAATTATAGTTTGGGAAAAACCCAACTATGATTTTGTAGTCATATAGCCATCCTGAACATCATGTATGATTTTATAGTTGCCTAAGATATGATTCTGTAGCCATAGTCACACATGCTTTGTACTATAAAAGGATGTACTTTGTACTATATAAAAAAGGATATTTTATATCTGAGAAGTAATTATCGTTTAACATGCTATTAAAATATATTTGTGAACAGATTATTAATAATAAACATGGTCTAAACATTCTTAGATGCGTAGCATTCATCATGTTGTAGTTTGGGAAAAACCCAACTAGTAAACGTGTTCAAGTTTGTCACAATAACACGTTAACTAATGCAAAAAAGAAACATTACTTACTCATCAGATTGATCTTCTCTTCTGGATGAAATCTTGTTCTTCTTTTGAGGGAAATCCAGCCTTTACTCAGCGCGTCTTCGTGCAGAAACAGACAGTAGCCGCGATGAACGAACTCCTCACGCTTTGTTTGCCTTGGGCATTTCCATGCACGCGCGTCTCACATGGATATTTACATATGAACGGCGCGAGCCGCGAGGGGGCGGTATCGCATTAGAGATGATGAGTTAGACGGGAAAGACTGAACATCGTGTTGGTTTCATGCGGATTACTTTATCACAATTTTTGTTTTCGATATGACTTGCTTCATTTAAAAGTAGACACTTCAAGCTTTCTATAGATATAACTGTCATGCCTGTGTACTGAGTATTTGCTGAGTTACAGTTCATTTTAGTGACGCGTTTCTAAAAGCAGTTCACGGAGAAGGCAGAGAGAGCACCCTGTTTGTTTTCTTTATTCTTCAAAAGCACAACGTTTAGTTGTTATACTTAACTTTGTCATTTAGCAGACGCTTTTATCCAAAGCAACTTACAAATGAGGACAACAGAAACAATCAATTGTAGTATTAAAACAACTAAAACTGATCCAAAACTAAAAGCTAAAACTTTATAAATGGTGTGTATATATACACACATTTAAAAGAATAAATAAAAATGTGAAATGCATATGACAAAATTTCTAAACTTAACATTTAAATGAAAACAAAATAAAGCTACAAACAATTCAAAATATTAAGAGAACAAAAGGTATAAGTGTAATAATGATTCTAACATAAAACTAAGCCAAACACCAAAAATAACTACGTGTATGTACACACACACATCCATAAATTCAATATTATTTCATTTCCATGTAGTTTGTTGAAGTACTAAAAACTCAAATTCATTAAAACTAAAACTTAATAAATAACTTAGACATAATAGGAAAAACTAATAAAATGACAAACATAACTACAACTGTAACTAAAATTAAAATAGATAACATAAATAGATACAAATCAAACTACATTAGTTTAACAGTAATCTTAAAAAAATAACTGTGCCAAACATACAAATGGTTATAAAAACTGAAAGAGAAGTGAAACAAGTAATAGGAAAGAGAATAAATGAAAAGCGATACTTATTATTTATATTATTGTATATATATTATATTATGTATTATTTATATACTTCTTATTATTACTCATAGTTGTTATAATGAGTGTATACAAATAAAAGTAGACCCCTTACAGATTCGAATGGTGTATTGATCTTATCTGTACGATCAAAAATGGCAGAGTAATTCAAGCTCATTTCGGCCTTATCAGGAAAATCTGCCACAAAACGTGTATCCGTGTTTGTCGACCCCAGAGGGATATAGTACAGTATTGAATGAGTGAACACTGCAGCAGGGTGAACAATGGGAATCACTTCCTGTTCCAGAATTGACTCTTTAGGAGTCGATTCCCTATTACGACTCTAGAATAGTCAGTCAGAAACCAAATACATGAAGCTGACTTGTTGGTTTGTCTAGTACAATGAGTCTTTGGTTTAGATTAAGCATTGAATCGAATGTGAACACTGCCTGAGGCTCGGGGAGTGGCTGACCCACCGTTTTTGGAGAACACAAGCAGTTTCGTTTCCTCAGCAGGACGATGCTCTCTAACCACACACATCAGCCCACACCATCGCTACAATTACAGTTGCCAACAACAAAACTAACCCACACAGGAAGCTGAAATGGTGATACCTCAAAATGACTCTGTTCAAACACCTTGCCAGCTACTTTCTAACTGAGCCCCAAGTTAATTTGAAAGGCTCTTCATGGGCAGCAATTTTTTTTTTTTTTTTTTTATGCGAAAACATTAGTGCCACAAATATAATCTTATTCCTGTCCTAATCATATTAGCATGTTGCTAAGTTAACAGTAATTAAGAGAGTAATTCCTCTTATTTGTACATATTCCGTAGGGATGTAATAATATTATCAATATCGAAATATCACGATACCAAATCTGTCTCTGTATTATCGTGGTCACATGACAATATGAAACGCTCTTCCGGGCAAAAAGTGTAGTTTTTAAAATCTATTTAAGCTACTTATTCTAACATAAAAGGTCTTTAAAGTTGTGTTTTGGGGCATTATGCTTTAGCACAGTATCTGTTAAACGAACTCAAACCGAAAGCACAATATGGCTTAATCCCTTCATCAAGTCTGGTTTCGCTGCGTGTTTTAAAGTGAAGCGCACACATTGTTCACGCGATCAGCTCGTGATCCAGTGTTTTCCGCGTCTCAGAACGGCTCCGTTCACACTGAATTAATGCAGTCAACTCGTTTATTTCATGTTTAGCACGTGTTTGGGAATGCAACAGCCACCAATTAGGCTTTATTTTCGCGGCAGATGATTACAGCATTTCACTAGATTTGTAGTGAGATGATTTTGTAAGCTTTTTGTAAGTTTTCACTGAAGCTGTAGTTTCCTTCAAAATAAAAGCTCTACTGCTGTTTCCGTCACAATAAAAGCTTAAAGTGCAGTATGAATTGCTGACAGTTAGCGGTTTAAATGCAGTCCAAAATCAAAATATCTCTTTCAAGTGTAGAAATTTGGAAAGAAGTATTGCAATTTCCCGACTGTAGTGTAAAGCAAAAATAATATACCAATGAAATATTCATTTTCATTTATTTTACAGTGCAATTGTTTTACAATATATGGCTAATATTGTCATAAGAATAATATAAAATAATAATATAAAATTATTATTCTATTCTAATTTGTTTGGCTTCCTAAAGCACAAGTGTGAATATAATTTAGACTGAGACAGTATATCAGAAATAAAAAGAGGGTTGATACAAGTGACTTTTTTTCTGAGGTAAGTTTTCTTAGTTAGAACATGGGTTGCAGCTCTTAATTTTGAACTCTCAAAGTGCATTAAATAGAATAATTAAACTTTAAAATGTACAACATTTTCATTTTTTCCAATTATTCAATTCTTCGTCTTTTTTTTTTTTTTTTTAAATATTGCAATAAATATCGTATCGTGAGATTTTGATATCGTTACATCCCTAATATTCAGTCATTATTGAGCTTGATTGTGAAGTTGAGCTCTGATTGATGTGTGTTATGTTCACGTGTGTGTAGTTTGATCCTCTGAGCCCCGTCTCTGCCACGCTTGACCTGCTGTTAGTAGAGGACGTGAAGGTGACCCCTGACACCATCACCATATACAACCATCCCGATGTGACGGTAAGCTCATACGTGCCTGATTGCTCTGGATCGTCTGGCGTGTGTGACACCTGCTGCTGGTGTTTTTTCCTCTGCAGGCGGATCTGATTCTGCAGCAGGGCTCGGGGTATTTTTACGTCAATGCGAGCGTCGGGGGAATCGCAGACGTCACGTTCCAGGAGTCCCAGGGAATCGCTCAGGTAACATTTAAAATGAAAGTAATAGATAAGCTCTCTCAGTGGTATTTGTGGCATTTTGTTTACAACAACAAACTATTTCTGCATAGCATGAAGAAGAAAATCTGAAATAGCAAATTTTGTCCAGTGGTGTGGTACAAATTTTAACCACATTTTAGGAAGAAAAGCAAATCACATGTGTTGCCAGGGGTTTAGGGGATCATAGACCTGTAACTTTTCAATCTATTCTCATTAAACAAGTGTGGAAGGCCCGTACATCTCTGCTCTAGAATACAGCAAAGGATTTACTTTTACAGTAGACTTGAGAAATCAATTTATGGTTTTATTCTAACATGTAGCCCTGTACGAGCCAGGTATTGGAATTGTTCAGATTAAATTTCATCATGTCATTTTGTGAAACCCACAATGAAAATCAAGTTAATAAAATGCCAGAAAGCAACCATTGCAAAAATTAAAATTGGTTAGTAAAACTAAGGTGAGACTTAACAAAGGAATAGTTTTGTATTGAGTTTGTTGGATTTTTCTTCAATCCCTTTCTGGTGTCCTTCCTTTTTGAAAAAGTAGTATGTTTAAATATAGTGAATGAACTATAATAAAAATAATGAACCATATTAAAAAAAAAAAAAAACTACATGCAATTAAATATTAATGAAAAAACATCAGTCTACTTTTAAAAATTGTAGAAATGTTACAAAGTACATTTTAAAAATGTACTTTTTTTTGTAATTGTCAAATGAATTTGTGCTTTAATTTATTTTCTGTCATTATTTTAAGAATGTTTTGTTGTGCTTTTAAAAAGTAGTTGTTTTGATGTGTCCAACATACTAAAGCAGATTTAAGTACTTTTAGTATTTTAACTTTTAATATTTGTGACTGAATTGTGTTGTTCTGTTAAGTTAAATATATTTTAAGTGAATTACAACTTCATTACAAATGTGTAATTTTTAACTGTTTAAATACATGACATACACGTTTTTTTTAGAAATGGCATATTTTAATTTAGCTTAAATGTTTGTTCAGTACAATTGGCAGTACATTTTAATCATATTTCAAAGACAATGGAAGTAGTTTGATTAATTACATGGGGAAAAAAAGCTTTTATTATCAATTTAAACTATAATACATTTTCATTTAATTGCAGATTTACAGAAACATTACACGGACATGTGTCTGTTACACTAGTTTTAGTTTTTTTTTTTTAGTTTTTTTTTCCCTGAAGCATGAACCTGGAGCATTACTTCAACAAAATATTTCACAAAATCCATACATTAGTCATATTTTCTGGTATTTCCAGGCTGGTGATTGCTGTCTGTGATATGTGTATTAAAATGACTACGAAAAATAATATTACACTTACTATTTACTTTCAATGACTTGAGTGGACTTCTGTTGAGCCTTACAGCAGACTACACAATATCAGTTGTTAATAACTTGTTTCTTCTGTGGTTTAGTTTGAATGTAATCTCATTTGGTTGTGACTCAGGTGGTCCCGGCTCAGGCGGGGGTCTTGCAGGTGATGGTTCATGACCTTTGCCTGACCTTCCCTTCCCCAGCTACGGCTACGGTTCACATCTCTGATATTCTGGAGGTTTATGTGCGTGTGGTTGACAAGGTTGGTGACATCCAATAAAAAAATAAATAAATAAATGAATCATTCATATGTTAAAATATCTCTTTAAAGAATTGCTCAAAAACAAATCCGTTTCGAAATTCCATGCATGTGCATTTTATAATCGTTTATAATATGATGTTGAAATCAGAAGTAAAATTCAGATGACACATTAATTTCAGGTGGAGATAGGCAAGTCAGTCAAAGCATATGTTCGGGTTTTGGATGGCAACAAGAAGCCTTTCCTGTCCAAATATTTCTCTGTCATGAACCTGAAGCTGAGGGCAGCGTCCTCCATTATATCCCTGCAGTGAGTAACACTTTCTAGATCTTCTGAGCTTGATGTTCTGCTGTCTGAGAGAGCTAATAAACCTCTGCTGTTTGTCAGAGCTATGCCCGATTCGTCAGAAGAAGATACAGCCACATTTCTGGTCAAAGGTCTGGTGATCGGACAAACTAGTGTGTCTGCTTTCGTCATAGACAAAAATGGCAGGAAAATCACCTCGGCACCCCAGCAAATTGAAGTAAGACTCTCCTGTGCCATCATTTACGGCTTTATGAATGGTTTGTGCCAAGCTTAATGTGTGTAGATTATATAGTATGTGTTTTTTGCACTACCTTCACCAGATCCTGTTAGAAGATATGAAGAGTTTATTTGCAAAAACAGATAACTCCGTTTTTAACAATCCTCAGAAATCATGTTTTTTCCTTGTGCATTCCGATTAATCTCAATCAAACTGCAGTTGGGTTATTTTGACTGGGTTAAAAAATCACACAAAAAAAAACCCGCTGACTAACACAATAAAACACAATAAAAACATGATAACAGAATAAAAAAACATATCTGTTTTTGCAAATAAACTCTTCATATGCTTTTTGTCTGGTGTTCATAACCCAGTCAGTATAGTTTTGGGAATTGCTGTTAACTGGTTCTGGGTGTCAGATAAAACGCTGCTGACTGGGGTTTGAGTACCAGACAAAAGGGATCTGTTTTGATGGATCTAGTAAAGGGACTGGATCTAATATTGCTAGCATGAAGAACCAGGGATTCCCACACTCTTTTATGTGGGGATCTACTTTATTTATTTATTTATTTATTTATTTATTTTTTATTTTATTTTTAGATGAGAAACTCGCCGAGATCTACCAAGTGAAAAATAAATAAATACATAAACAAATAAATAAATAAAATACATATAAAATAAAGAAAAAGCTTGTTGGGATGTATCTTTATATTGCATTAATTATTAATTTAAAATAAATTTTAGAACCAGGCCTGCATTTACCTAAAGCAGTGGTTCTCAACCTTTTTACTCCAAGACCCCCCAACCTTTTCTATTAAAACCTTTGTATTCTAGTGTTATTACTTTTCAGTTCCATGTAATTATTTTTAAACAAAACAAATTCAAGATAGATTTAAACATTCCGTGTTCTTTTTTGCAAACAAACTTCAAAGAAAATGCCACAGCAGATATTCTATACAACTTAAAAGTATGTAAAGCTTTATTATACAGTAATTTTAACAGATAAGCACGAGTCAACCTGCCATACCATACAAGACAGCAGGGAGATAGATGAATCCTTAAAAAAAAAAAAAAAATTGTCTTTTTTGATCTGTAGGTATTTCCTCCCTTCAGGCTGCTGCCCAGGAAAGTCACTCTGATAGTCGGAGCAATGATGCAGGTAAGTCATCCACTTTCTCAAATTGATCTTATTTAATACAGCACACTTCACTTGTCTAATGAACTCAGATCTGATGTGAGTGAGCAGATCAACACACAAAAAACACAAGTGAAGCCTGAACTCTAAAGCAAGATTATGCATACATCATGCATGTGTTCCCTCATGTGCTAGCATTGTTTTGCTTGTACTACAGCATTATGAATGAAATAATAGTCGGACTGCCACTAGCAAACATCTCAGTTTATGACATGGATGTCTGATTCCCAGATGATAACTCGTATAACAAGGATGAATGCATTTCTTAACGTTTGGATTATAAAAGGAATACACCACACCTTACAACTGGAATGATATTTGGGTCACACTTTAGTTTGGGGTCCACTTCTCACTATTAACTATGACTTTTGTCTCAAACTCCTAATTTGCTGGTTATTAGTAGTTAGTAAGGTAGTTGTTTAGGTATGGGGTGGATTAAGGGGGTTAAGGCTAGAAGGCATACAGCAAAAACTACTGGGCATGCGCACATCAATATAGCGTAGTTTTTCTCACACTGTACAACAATAATTACTATTTTTGCATTATTGTAAGGCGTAGGTTTAGGGTTGGGGTAGGTGTAGACGTTAATAAAACACAATCTACTGTGTAGAAAATTCAATTTATTGTTATCTTCCGGTTTATGCTGTATCCCTTCTAGCCACAACTGTATTAAGGGATCTAAAATATGATCATGCATAATAAGTCTTTAATATGTGCTTTATAAGTACTAATAAACAACCAATATGCTAGTGATATGCATGCTAATAAGCAAGTAGTTAATAGTGAGAATTGTTTTCATGTGCTGTCACAATCAAGTGAAAATAAAACACATCTAATTGGCTCTGCTATCTGTGATCAGTGATCATCTTCAGGGATAGACTGACTGGATGCATTGCACCTGTTCATTTGTAGATCACGTCAGAGGGAGGACCACAGCCCCAGTCCAACATCCTCTTCTCTCTGTCCCACGAGAGCATCGCCTCTGTCAGCAGTCTGGGTCACGTCAAGGGCCTGTCGGTGGGCAACATGAGCGTGACCGGCGTGGTTCAGGCGGTCGACACAGAAACCGGCAAACTGGTGGTGGTGTCGAAGGTGATGCTCCGCAGACAGATGTGCAGAAACTAGTGCAATGCACCGATCGCCCGGCCAGGGACTGGAATTAGCCGGTTTTCCGCGTGATCGGCTCAGACCGGTGACCGGCGGTCAGTCTGCCGATTCCGGCACAGAAATTCACAGAAACTTATAGATGCATACTGCGGTAGTAAAAAATAAGAAATTTATAATATATGATTTAAGTACGCAACATTGCACCACCAAAATGTTTCAACACAATTGCAATGTGATTTTATACAATAGTAGGGCTGCAATAAACTATTATTTTGATAATCGATTAATCTAACGATTATTAGACCGATTAATCGACTAGTTGTCGATTATTTCACTGATTAATCAGTAGACTTTGATTGATTATTCAGCTTTTACAATTAGTTAAAATATTAAGTTATACATATTCTAACATAAATAAAGGTCACTTCAGCTTTAGAAAAGCATATTATGTAATTACAATTATTATACAATTAATTGGTAACATTTTACAATAAGGTTCATTAGTTAACATTAGTGAACTAAGAATGAGCAATGCTTTACAGCATTTATTAATCTTAATGTTAATTTCAGCATTTACTAATGCATTTATAAAAATCACAAGTTGTGTTTTTTGACATTGGTAAATGCACTGTGAACTAACATGAACACAATGAACAACTGTATTTTTATTAACCAACATTAACAAAGATTAATACATAAATGTAATAAACGCATTGTTCATTCATGTTAATACATTATGATGATATATATTTGTATATGATACAAATGATACCTTATTGTAAAGTGTTACCAATTTCTTATACAATTAGATGTATTTGGCACACAAAATGAGATGACAGACAGAGACACTCTCTCACCATATAATTAGCTACATGAAAAAGTAACTGAATGACACATCTTGCACATTCTGCCTAACATCTCCTTTTGCAAGTCATATAGATAAGAAACAAAATAAAGGTAAGTGATAAGATGCTTTGGATAAACTATTTTATTCACAACATAATGTCTTAAAATACCTTATAGGGTTATGATAACCAAAACAGTCCTTAGCTAGATCAAGCTTTGATCTCTGTAAAACAAACTATCACTTTAATGAAATAATTTTTTTTCCCACTAATAAAAATATTTGATCATTAGCTAGCTCCACACTGGAGAGCTGCTTTATAACAGAAAATCAAGTTGTAATTCTAACTGAAAGTGACACTGACTCTGGTTTTTCATGTTTAATAATGTAAAGCTGCTTGAATTAAGGCTATCTATTGCATAAAGTACTATTTAAATAAACATGATGTGACCGGACTTTACTGGAGTAAGTTACTGAACTGCAGAGCTCATGCAAACATCCATATCGTTGTAATCAGATGCATTTTTAACTGCTGCTTTCACACTGCTGTCAGTTTTGTTGTTTATTTCGTTACTGAGAGGAAAGCACGCAATATATATTTACATATTCATCCAAACGCCGTTTGGATGCACTTTCTCTGAAGTGCTGCGTGTGTGTCTTCTCTTGAATTGCATCCAGGAGGGCTGAACTACAGTCTTGCGCTACAGCACCACACTGGTCAAACCGCAGTATTGCAGGCTCTTACATTAGGTCATATGAGATCAAACAACTACTCAACAACAAAAAAATTTGTCGACAATTTTTTGTCGACGTTGTCGATAATGTCAACTAATCATTGCAGCCCTATACAATAGTAGTTCAATAAACAAGAAGTTAAAATTAAGTGACTTTCATTTTAGACACAATATTGACTGTTTTTGCTCAATTTCGCTGATGAAAATATTCCAATCAAAGTCACAGCAGAACTGTTTTGTGTCTCCGAGCAACACAGCGGTGTTTCATTACTGAATGAATCCTTGTTTTTGAACGTATCAAGATAGTCAATGATTCAGGAACACATTCATAAAGACAGCAGTCACTTGACTCATTTCTGAATGAATTAGCCGTTTGAACGAATCTGTTGGATGAAGGACTAAATGACTCACTCATTCAAACAGTCATTTGCCACCACGGACTGCTTTGGTTTCATATTTAAAACTATCATTGCATTTTTCGCAACATTTTTTATTTGTATGTTTAAAAAATATTTAAAACGTTAATCTTGTAAAATTCTATTCAGCTTCATCAAATAGTCTGTTTAAATACATCTAATGCTTCTTCAGATGCAGCTTCTGTGTTTCTTGCAGTGCAAAGATGGAGTTTGTTGATACTGATTTAATTTGAATAGTAACAGCCCTACAGTTTCTTATTATTCTAACTAAAGCAATTAAAAACAATGTAAGAATTTGATATGAAAGATGACACATTTAATAAGGTTAGGGAAAAATGTCAATTTAAGAAACATAGTGGGAAATGACATCTGTTTTGTTATATACAGCAACTTCAGTTAATTGTTATTCCTACCTCTTTTATGGTCAAAGAGCACTTGAGAGTTGTTTAAGTGAGAGAACATCTGTAACTTTGTCCAGATTGGGGGAATTTTAATGTTTAATAATTTTTTATTTTTAAATATTTTTTTTTTTTTTTTTTTTTTTGCATTAAAAAAAGTATAGATTTTTGTTTGTATATGCTGTCAATTATAGTTTTTAGATAGAAAATCAGTCGGCAGGTCACACTTACAAAAAAATCGGAAATCGGAATCGGCCAAGAAAATTGCAATCGGTGCATCTCTAGCAGAAAGCGGATTGATCTGTGTGATGAGTGAGTTAAACACCGTCTCTTACAGGATCAGGTGGATGTGGAGGTGGTCCAGCTGAAGGCCATTAGGATCCGAGCTCCCATCACCAGAATGAAGACAGGAACGCTGGTAAACGAGTTTATGAGTTCAGTTTTTATCTGCAAAGTATTGTGAGAAAGTTGTGATAAAGGTTTGGTGTCTGGCGGTAGATGCCGGTGTATGTGATGGGCCTGACCAGCAGCGAGACGCCGTTCTCCTTCGGGAACGCTCTTCCTGGACTGACCTTCCACTGGTCTGTGACCAAGAGAGACGTTCTGGACGTTCACACGCGCCATGCAGAGGTCAGAATAACACTCCCCCTGTGCTCTACAGTGCTTGACTCCAGTATTTGTTGTGTTGATTGTAACTTTATCACAGTTTGGGCTGGTATCTCGGTATTTTTCTTGGTGATAGGTTTAACAACCTGTTGACCACTTACTGATTTTTACAGAATGAACACAAAAAGAACATTCAAAATCATATTTACTTAAATATACCAAAAAGAGATACACCAGTGCGTTAGTCAATAATCAAATTGGCCGATTAAAAGCAATTATCTGCGCTATTGGTCATCGATAAAACAGCTGATAATTAGGGACGATTATGTCCTGTCAGTCAAAAGGGGCCAGAAAATGTATGTGAAGAAAAAGATTAACACAATCTCACTTCAAAAATATAATAATGCATCTTCTATTTGACCCTATGAATCACCTTTAGGTCAAGCCAGGGTTGCCAGGTCCATGGTTTTTCTCTTCACCAAACATAATTTGTAGCATACATCCCATCCAGTAAACACAAACAGCTTTGTGCTGTTATTTCTGTCCATTTTATCACAAAATTCAAACAATAAATGTGACCCTGGACCACAAAACCAATCATAAGGGTCAATTTTTTGAAATTGAAAATTGAATTTGAAAAGCTGAATAAATACGCTTTCCATTGATGTATGGTTTGTTAGGATAGGACCATATCTGGTCGAGATACAACTATTTGAAAATCTGGAATCTGAGGGTGCAAAAAAATCGAAATATTGAGAAAATTGAAGTTGTCCAAATGATGTCCTTAGCAATGCATATTACTAATCAAAAATTAAGTTTTGATATATTTACAGTGGGAAATTTACAAAATATCTTCATGGAACATGATCTTTACTTAATATCCTAATGATTTTTGGCATAAAAGAAAAATCAATAATTTTGACCAATACAATGTATTGTTGGCTATTGCTACAAATATACCCCAGCGACTTAAGACTGCTTTTGTGCTCCAGGGTCACAAATGCAGTTTTGACGCTCTTTATTGTGGTGTCAAGCGGCAGCACAGAACCCAAGTCTCTTCCACTTTAACACAAGTTATAGTGTAAAATAAACATGAATGATCATCAGAAGGTATATTGAAAATTATAATACAATATATCATGTAATCACTCAGTGTTTCAACCGCAGAAAGATGTCAATAAAACAGCTTGTGATAAATGTCACTTAATGTTGCATTTGCCTGAGGAAAGTTATCCAGTGTTCACAGTTGGTTAGTTAGCTATGAAAAAAACACTAGAGAGGAGCTTATTCACTGTTAATTATGTATCTGTCAAGAAAAGTTTTTATGAAAACTACTTTGTGCATCTGAGTTGTATGCAGACATTTCAGTTTTTGAGTGCGAATATTATATCTGACAATAAATGGCAGTTAAATATAATAGTTTGTGCTTTGTTGTTAATTTTAACCTCATATTATAGGAATGTACGAGCAGATTTTATTCTGAATAATCATCTAATATCAGAAAACTGATATTGTGCATCTCTAGTACCAATATAAAAATATGAAAATTAAACAAAAAGTGCATTCTTCCTATAAAAAGATATGGTTGTTGCAACAACAAAGCAAGTTCTTTGAAGAACAAAGAAACAGATTACATAGATTGGCAGGTCTATTAGTTTGTGTTTACACATTTCTGTGGTAAACCTTCACTCCAGTGTGTGCTGGTGTTGCGGTTCAGATAAATCAGTGTGTGTGTGTGTGTGTGTGTGATCTGTCCTGCAGGCATCTGTACAGCTCAGCGCTGAGCACAACTTCGCCATGAGTGTGTTTGGCAGGAGTAAAGGCCGCACAGGACTGAGGGTGGTGGTGAAGGCCAGCGCTCCTCTGGCTGGACATCTGCAGGACAGTGCCCTCGAGCTCCATGATGAGATACAGATACAGGTAGACTAAATCTCATTCTGTCATTCACAGAGCAGCACTGTATTCTGTTACTGGCTTTAAAAAACAAACCCCATATTAAGCACTGAATGTTTTCTTTTTACTATATACAGTCAAACCAAAAATTATTCAGACTCCAGATATAATTTTTGATATTTGTTTACTAGTGGGTGCAGGACTCTATAGTTCATTTATGTAAGTGAGGATAGCAAAATAAAGTGAACTGTGACATATTATACCCAAAACGTCTTCACACAGTGGACTATCAGTAAAATTAATCAAAATTTGAGACCAACAATTATTCACACTTTGACCTGACCATGTTTTGCATAAGTGTTTTTCTTTAATTCCTAGTGCGAACTTTTTACACCACAGACTGAACAAAGTCAAGCATTGCTTGGTAATTAGTTGAGCTAAATTGGTATTATCTAATTGTGCACTTAAATTTAACAGCTGACAGCTATTCAACTGAATTCATTACATACCTTTCTATCAAAGTTATCTGACATTATCAAGATGCATTTGTTCTGACACAGTTTAACTCTGAGTTCTTGTCATATTTTATTACTATTTTCTAAACTATAGCGAATAAACTATGAAAATGTGGGAAATGTTGAGGGTGTCTGAATAAATTTTGGTTTGACTGTAAATCATCATAGCCATTGCAACACTGTATTTTGAAGAACATTTGTTAAACTGAGAGCAAAGGCTGACCCTGCCAAATACTGAATTTCAGGTTTATGAGAAACTGCAGCTGTTGAACCCAGAAGTTCAAGCTGAGGAGATCCTGATGTCCCCAAACTCCCTGCTCAAACTCCAAACCAACAGGTACCTCAGCAGAAACCCTTGGTTCAGATCATCTCACACAGTTACAGTTCGACTGAACCACATCAGATATCCATGCTGCTCTGCCGTGAATGTGAGCTGTGCTGCCCTACAAATACACACAAACTAGTGTGACAGAAATGCAGTACAGACCACATATTACATTTAATTAAAAGTGTCTCAACTTCAAATTCAGGAGGATCTTGCAGTTAAATATTGTGTTTGTTTTTAAATGAACTAATTTTAACTAAACTAACATAAATATGTATGCATAGTATGTGAATTTAATATTTAAGCAACGTCTTGTCTGCATCATGCTGTTGTATATCATTATATCCAATATTCAGAGGATGACATATATTTATATTAAAGGGGTCCTATATTAAATAGATTTATATTAAAGGGGTCCTGCTCTTTTACAAAGTCTTGATTTTGTTTTGGGGGTGTACTAGAACATGCTCTCATGCTTGGTGGTTCGAAAATCGCATTATTTTTCATATAATTTACATTTATTACAATACCTTTCTCCCCAGCCTGGCACAAACGACTCGATTAGTTTCGGGTTTGATGAAGGCCCGCCTTCCGAAAAACTAAATGTGTTGTGATTGGTTAGCTGTCCCAGTGCTTTGTGATTGGCGAACAGCTTAGACGGTGTTTCAGTACTGCCACGCCCCTTGACAAAACAGCAAGTTCGTCAATATTGCCATATCAATTCAGACCCCGAGAATAATGAACAAGAGGATCGCGCAGAACCTGTGCACGCACGGATATTGCAAGACATATTAAAGTGGTAACGATATTGTTGTTGTTTTGTTTTTTTTTTGGCTAAATCACGTTTTAGATAGGATGTTAACAATAGCTTAAAAATAACTGCATTTACTATGTACAGATAAGTGCAACGGTAATATGTATTATGTTTATTGTTCTTTAATTCTAACATTATAACATGAATTGCAGTGAAACTGTTATACAGTTGAATTTATTTATACCAGTCCCACAGAGTTACTCTGTTTGTGGCAGCATATATATGCAAATTAATTCTCTGCCAGAGGGAGGCGCTGTTGGAGCAGGAGAGAGCGAGGTTTCTCCGGTAACGCTGCACACAAAGCAGAGCTCCTCTCACAAACTCTGCTTTATCAGACATTACATGCAAGATGAAATGAAAATGACATCCATAATTTTCTGAAGACAGTCGGTTTCCTTCAGAAATACAGTGATCTAAAAACACCCGCACCGGGTTTTGATTTTGAAACGTGCAGTGCTCAACCAAGCGTTCTCCCCACCTGCCAACCATTAGAATTTCCGGAGGCGGGATTTATTTTAATGATATTCTAATGGACCAATTTGTGATGTCACAAATACAAGAAAACATTTTTGTAGTCCAAACGAGCCGTTCGTTGTAGTTCTTGAGAAGGGTTTTTTTAAAAACGAAATATCTCCCTTTGGAGTGGACTTTGAGATTTGTAACTTTGTAGATCTTTTTTATGCCCAAACATAGACACTACACACTGACTAAAATTCAAAAAGTGAAAGCATAATAGGACCCCTTCAAATTTAAATGATAATCCAGAAGGGTTTTGTGGTAATGACATATTCTACATTTATCCCGCTGGAGGAATAGCTGCTTAAAAAAAGCAAATAAATAAATAGACAAATTTATTTGAGTTGAAATAAATTTATTAGCTCACTAGTAAAGACTGTGGGAAACATCATATAGGAGACCATGTAGGTTTCCTGAAAGCTCAGTTATACAGTGTTGCTGTGGATAACAGTCATTATTAAGAAATATTTGACTGTTAAATGCTGTAAATTAAATGTTAAAATTAAGTAGATAATTAGAATTAAATAAATTAGAATTAATTACTCCAGAAATCTATCAGAGCTTCCAGTACAGAAAGTACAAACATAGTGCAGACAACATATAATTAAGGTAATAAAAACACTAATAATGAAGAGAATAGACAATAAATTATAAATAACAATAGTAATAAAAATATATAGAAAAGAAAAATGTCCATAGACAGAACTGTGAATGTGCATGTGTCCTATGTACAGATGAAGGTTTGAGTTATTTACAGATGTACAGTACTAGGATGTGTTATGTGTTGTTCAGGTGGGGGGAAAACTGTTCTTGTGTCTGGCTGTTCTAGTGCTCAGTGCTCAGCTGGGTGTGAGGGGTCCAGAGTGATTTTCTTAGCCCTTTTCCTCACTCTGGAGTGAAAATAAAAATAGTTCCAAATCATCAAAGCTTTGTGTGTTATTTAGCAGTGCTCATTATAGCTGTATAATGTGTGTTATGTCCTGTAGAGATGGCCTGGGCTCCATGTCCTACCGTGTGCTGGATTGTCCGGACAGAGCTGCTCTCGTTCAGGTGGATGATAAAGGTCACCTGACATCTGGATCTCTGACAGGAACAGCATCGCTACAGATCAGCTCACAGGAAACATTCGGCGTCAATCAAACCATTTTCGTCGCTGTGAAGGTAACTTGTCCACAGATAAGGATATATGAGGCTATGCAAGTGCAATAGTCTTTAAACAGCTCATCAGTTTAGCAATTTAACTTAATAAATTAATAGAAAACAAAATAGAGGATAAGTAACTTGAATTGCAGATTAATAACAATGCATAAATATATTATTTTTGCAGTATAAAAAAACAATTAGCTCATCAATAGTTCATCAGTGAAATACATGGCTATGTGTATGTTTTTATTTATTTAGCAGTCATGCAGAGGGATGTTACCTCAGGGTGATGCCTATATATTTTCAAATGAGTTTTGCGATTAATGACTGTACATTATCCCTTATATTAGGTTTTGTATTTCACAATAGCTCTTAACTGTGAATGAATGTTTTAGTAGTTAGCATTCAGTGTCAGCAGTCAACCATGTAAAGTACTGGTGTAACAGAGCTGGTGTTTGTTGTCAGGTGGTGACCGTCTCGTACCTGCGTCTGAGCACTAGTCCAGTCGTGTACACGTCTAATAGAGAGACTGTGTCCGCCATCCCGCTGGGAGCCGTTCTGACCTTCACCGTTCACTTCCACGACAGCACAGGAGAAACCTTACACAGCCACAACTCAGTGCTCAGCTTCTCCACCAACAGGTAACAGAATCAGCATCTAGAGCCATCTACAGGAGATCTACATGACAGCTGTGCCTTTGAATGCAACACTTACACAGTTCCTACACTGCAAACCAGCATCAAGACAAAACTACACCACTCCTATCATTATCAACAATACTTCCAGAGGCCTCCATTTGTTTGTTTAATATAATATTGAAGATAACATATTATCAAACTTGGACTAAACATTTCACATCAAAATTCAACAGCAGCTAGGGCTGAAATGACGCGTTTGAAGTTGTTGTTGGTTCTTTAAAATATATAATGGATAAACTTGTGCCTCAGTTGGACTAATTTAACACGCTGTCAATTCTGATAAAACTTTGCTGTGTTATGGACATTCCCAGAAGTTATTAATTATTGGTAGGTTAACTAAGTTTATTGGGAATGATTAATTGACTAATCAGAAAATAATAAATTGATTCAATGAAAAAGAAAAAAAAAAGATTTATAGATTAATCGTAAAAAAAAATAACCAATAGATTAATCAATCATCAAAATAATGGTTTGTTGCAGCCCTAACAGCAACGAACATTAGTTTTAGAACTTCCTTCTGAAACTCTGCCACTTTAGGGACAAAAAAAGCACAAGTAATGATGTATATAACGTATTTCACTGTTTTTTATTTCCCTTGTGAAAGAGACTCTGTAACTCGAAATCTAATGTTTTTCAGAGTTCTTTCAAAATCTTTCATATAGCTTCCATATCAGCTTTATTTTTAAAATGAAGTAAGAATTCTTCTTCCTTGGTTTCGTTCCATGTATTGCAATAACATTATCTTAATTTAATACTAACACAAAATCAAACCCCATTCCTCCTCACACAAGAGGAATGGAGCAACTGAAGTGTCAAATATGGTTGCAAATCAAAAACGAATAAAATTTTTTTTGTTTTTTGTTAGTTTTTTGTACAAATATTCAGGCGTTAGAAACATGTTAAAAGTGGTAATTGCAGATAATTAAAAATCAGTGCATATGCTTTTTTTTTTATTAATGATCTGTCTCGTGTGCAGGGATGATTTGGTGCAGGTCGGTAAGGGTTCGAGTAACGGCACTCTGACGGTGCGGACGGTGAATGTGGGTCTGACTCTGCTAGGGGTTTTGGACTCGGAGCAGGCTGGACTCGCAGATTTCCTCGCAATACCGGTCCAACATGCCATTCATCCGGCTGAAGCCCAGCGGCTGATCGTGGGAGACGTGGTGTGTTTTTCTGCACAGTTTGTTAATCAGGAGGGTAAGAGAAAACACGGACACAAACAAATATTGATAGCATTTACAGACGCATGGCTTTCTGTGAGTATTCGAGTCTCCTGAAGTCATTGTTCATGTGCAGGAGCGTCAGGTGTGTGGAGCTCATCGTCCAGCGCTCTGCTGGAGATCGATCCCAGGACTGGAGCTGCAGTAGCCAGAGACAAGGGCACAGTCACTGTGTACTATGAGATACCTGGTCAGCTCCACACTTACAGAGAGGTGAAGTTAATCACATGGACTTCAGTTCGGAGATATTCCGAATCAGTTTAAAATGGAAAAATCATGAAAGTTCTTTGGTCCAAAAGTGTGATGCCTGTTAAACTGCAGATAAACATAATTGTGATTGTATTGTAATGCTGTGCTTTGTTTAGGTTCTTATTGAAGGTGCGTCTCGGACGTCTGTCGTGATTCCTGCAGTGAAGAAGGACAGAGACTCTAAAGTCTTGATATCAACCAGGGACACGGGAAGCAACCTCATCGGTACAAAACACTGCTGAAATTGCATTAGAGAGAGACTCAGTCACGCTTGACTTATAACACAACTGTTCAGTGGTTTTAACTATTACATTGAAATCCAGAAAAAATTAAACACAGAATTTGATAAAAAATTAAACTGATTTCAAAGGGTCCCGCTAGCATCTCTAACGTCATGGGTTTGATTCATAAGAATGCAAAAGCCTCTAAGTTCGTCTGAGATTTTTCTTTTAAATGAGCATTTTCAGGGTTCCCGCGGGTCCTTAAAAAGTCTTTAAAAGTCTTAAATTTAGTTGTATCAAATTTAAGGCCATAAAAAGTCTTAAATTGTACAAGAAAGTACAATTTTGAAATTGATTTCAAGAGGTCTTAAATTTGGGGACGGCAAGACCAGAATTGCGATATGGCTTATGTGAGGATTAAACTTCAAAAGGCTATGATTTCATTAAATAAACACCAGAGTCCTGTGTTGCCGTGGAAACAGTTATATTTCTGCCATTCTGAAGGCGCCACCTGCTGGCAGGGAATGAATGTGCATTTTCAATAAGCCTGTTGTTTTTGTTCAGACCAATGCGAAAATCAACCCATGTTTTTACCCTGCAAACACGCAGAGCTGTAAATGTGAACCGGTGGATCGATAAGAAGATAATGCATTATAAAAATGTAAACAGTAAAATGTATTTATATGTAATCTAATTAATATAATTTATTGATAATAATTGTTTAAATTAATATAATTAACACTTTTAACTCATCCATTTCTTACAAATGATTTAAAGGCTGTAATGTGAAGTGTATCATTTTATAAAACTTTGTGGTATTGTGAATACTTGTTTTTGAACTGTAAACCATGCTTTTTGCAGTAATTTTACAGTTTAATATGTTACTATAGACATTGCCCTACCCTGCTCATGTGGTATTAATTTTATTTGTGCAGGTCTTCAAAAAGGTCTTAAAATCTTAAATTTGAGCTTAAATATCCTGCAGATATATCAGGATATTTAAGCTTGATTTTTATCAGGCTCTTATGAAAATAACATTCAACATATTTGAAAGTAAGACATTGAATAACTAACTTACAACCTTTTCATTGCAATTAAAGTGAAATTACTGAACCTAAATATAGGAGCCTGATAAAAATGTGCATTTAAAAGAAAAATCTCAGACAGACTTTGAAGTTTTTGCATCTGAAGTCTTCAGTTTGCTATGACTGCATTGTAAGCTTCTGCCAAATGAACACAAGCAAATGTAAAAGTCTCATAAACAGGTGCTGTGGTCCATTTATTTAAATCGTAGTGCTTTTCTGAACAGCATCATAGCACTCATGTTTTCTCTGTCCACAGGAAGCTGCTCGTCGTCTCAGTCTGACAGCATAGCTCTGCTCCACCCGGAGTCCTCCGTCAGCTGTCAGCTGCGCTTCACCAGCAGCTCCGTGGATTTCTCCGCTCATGACGTCTACCACACTCACACGGCATTCGACGCCAGCACAGGTCTCACATGAACCTTGGACTTCAGCCTGACTTCACAATGACAGGTGTAACCCCTTGATCTGTGTCTCCTCTGACCGTCAGGTTTCTACAGCTGTGTGTTGACCTTTAAGCCCATGAGCGACCAGCAGGTGAAGGTGTTGAGCATGTCTATGACGGACGTGGAGGTGAGGGCCGGCATGCAGGGATCTGTCTTCAGCGGAGAGCAGATCAGCGCCCGGCTGCCTGTCACTCCAGGGATCTACGCTGATCAGACGGACATCATCCTGAGCAATCAGCACACGTCTGCGGAGCTGACCATCTACGGGCCGGCAGGCGCTCTCCAGCAGCTAGACGTAACGTTTGCATCCTTGTCTCTTTCTCTGTAAAGTGAAATGTTTTTGTTGAAATTAGGGCTGGGCAATAAATCGATAACGATAATTATCGCAATATAATTTTCCTCGATAAAACTATATGAAGAGTTCGATAAATGTTCGAAATAATTTAGGTATCGGGCCCGATACTGAGCTTCTGTACTCGTACTCGTTAAAATGCCCCAATACCAAACACCGATACCACGCAGCATGTGATAAGTGCCGTATTCAGACAAAGAAACACAACAACAGACTGCAGAATGGAGTTATTAGAGATTAAGGATGTCTACAAAGTATATGTATTAGGGGTGTCCCCGACTAAGGATTTTCATAGTCGAATCGGGATTTTCGAATCTTGCCGATAGTCGATTCATATGTTTGGGGCGGGGCAAAATACATTACCAAGAGTCAAGTCAGACATTCAACAGTCATAAATACTGACATTAACACGCAGGGAAAATAGCCTAACGGACGCCTCGCAGATACAAACAGGGTAAATAATGTTTTATGTTTTGATTAAAAGATAGTTAACATTAAACGTCAGCGAAACCCTACACAACATTTTTTACAATAGTGCTCTCAATATAACGTTATGTATATGACATAGTTATTAATGTTCTGCATTTCTGTTTTGAGCTGCGCATTCTGAAGATGACCAGTAGAATGAAGCATATGATAGCAGATGTTTAATCAATGGGATTTAACTCATTTATCTCATATAGAATATGCTTCGTTATTTATACAACATAACGTTAATATCACGACTTATAGGCTATCTGCAGAAAATGCCCCAAATGCATGGATCTGCGCGGCTCTGAATGAACTCCTGTTGTGGACGCGTTCTTCACGCAACAACGTGCAGAAACACAGCAACTAAACTCTAAAAATTCACAGTGTTTTATTATAATACTGTTCTCATTATATTATGTATATGACAGTCATAGTTATTAATATTATGCATTGTTGTTTGTCCTGCTCGTGCTGCGCGCTGAAGAGATAATCACCGTAGTACTACAATGAAGCGCTTTACTGCACCATAACTCAACAAATGCATCTTATATGAGAGAAATAATATATAGACGATATATCGTTTATACTGGCTGAAATGTTTTGAAATCACTTGTATCCTACCTGATCGAAAAAAATCCAGTCTTTCACTCTGCCTGTGTCAGTTTGAGTCTTGTTAAAGATTTAAATCCCTGCCGCCAAGATGCTCCTGTCGGTCACAGATTATGGAAAGTGAAACTTAAATTTATGGTTGGTTGGATTTATTCACGCACGTTAAAATATTTATTTAAAGCTTCTTTCTTTTCAGATTCATATTTACACCATTATCATAATAGGCTGTATATTAACTTATTTGAAGAAAACCGGTTGTTCTATGTGAAATCAGACACTGAGCACCCCATATAGCCAAAATGGCATTATCATAACACCCCGCGAATATTCGATTGCGAAAATATTCATACCCCTTCATTTTTTTCACGTTTTGTTATGTTGCTGCCTTATGTTAAACTGCTTTATATTACTTTTTTTCCACATCAATCTACACTCCATACACCATAATGGTAAAGAAAAAAAATTGTTTTTAACATCTTTGCAAATTTATTAAAAATAAAAAACTTAAATGATTCCGTTGCATAAGTACTCATACCCTTATCTGGGACTGTTGAAATTTAGCTTAGAAGCATTTGTATTCCTGGTAGATGTTACTACACTTCGAGTGAAGTTAATCTGTGGCAAATTCAATTGAATGAACATGATCTGGAAAGGCACACACATCTTAATAAAAGGTTTAACAGCTGATAATGCATATCAGAGCAAAAACTAAGCCCTGAGGTCAAAAGAACTGCCTGTAGAGCTCAGAAACAGGGTTGCGTCAAGCCACACAACTGGGGAAGAGTTCAGGAAAAAATTCTGCTTCATTGAAGGTTCACAGAAGCATGTAGTCTCTGTTACCCTTAATGGAAGAAGTGTGAAACAACCAGGACTCTTCCTAGAGCTGGCCTCCTGGCCAAACTGAGCAATTGATGGAGAAGGGCTTTGGTTGGTGTGGTGATCAAGAAGCTGATGGTCACTCTAGTTGAGCTCCATGATCATATGTGGAGATAGGAGAAACCTACAGAAGGACAAACATCACTGCAACACTCCACCGATCTGGGCTTTATGCCGGTGTGACAAGACTCAATCCTCTCTTCAGTGAAGACACATGAAAACACACTTGGTATTTGCAAAAAAACACCTAAAGGACCCTCAGACTGAGAGAAACAAGATTCTCTGGTCTGATGATCCTCAATTCTAAGCATCATGTTTGAAGGAAACCAGCTCTGCTCATCACCTGCAGAGTATCATCCCAAAAGTAAAGTGTGTTGGTAGCAGCCTCATGCTGTGGGCTGTTTTTCAGCGGCAGGGACTGAGGGACTCGTCAGAGTAGAAGAAAAGCTCAAAGCACCAAAATATTGAGATAGCTTTAATGAAAACCCAGTCCAGAGCATTCAGAACCTCAGACTGAGCAGAAGGTTCACCTTCCAACAAGACAATGATCCTAAACACACAGCAAGAGTGGCTTATAGACAACTCTGTGAATGTCCTTGAGTGGCCCAGCCACAGCCTGAGCTTGAACCCAATCAAATATTTCTGGAGAAACTTGAAAATGTTCATCTGCCCCCGTCCAGCCTGACAGAGCTTGAGAGGTGAAGAGGTGAGGAGAAGAATGACAGATAATTGCCAAATGCTGATGAGCAAAGCTTGTCGCATCAAACAAAAAAGACTTCAGACTGTAAAGGTGTTTCAGCTAAATTTACTTTTTCAGTACTATTTCAGTTTTTTTTATTTTTAATAAATTACGCAGTTGTGACAATTCTGTTTTTGCTTTGTCATTATGGTGTATGGAGTGTAGATTGATGTGGGAAAAAAAAGTATTTTAAACAGTTTAACATAAGGCAGCAACATAAAACGTGAAAAAAATGGAAGGGGTATGAATACTTTCGCAAGGTACTGTAATGCAGAACACACAAATCATGACAAAATATGAAAATGAAACATTTATTCAACTTCTAAAAAAATATATAAAAAATTAATAATATAATAATAAAAAATATATAATTACATCAGTCACATTGATATACCCCCCCTCCCCATTCATTTTCATTCAGTCCACCCTGTCATGTTATGTACACTCTATCAAGTCTAAGTGGCCGACAGGATGGACATTTTGGAACAACGACAGGGTGGACATTGAGCTTCAATTAGCATATTAGCTTACAACAAACTGTGACTAGCTAAATATTTAGTCTGTTTGTTGAAGAGAATTTGGTATATTTAAACTTACATATTTTGAAAATACTGTATTCTAATCACTTCTGGCATATTTTATGCCGACAGGGTGGACATGTTAAGCTTAGGAAAAGCAAGTAAGCTAACTCAGACGAAGAAAATTTGTCAATTGAAAAGTCACCAACTTATTCACCTAAGCGGTTGAAATTCCCGCCACTGAAGAGATAAAAAAAACTGTTGTCCTGATGTCACTAAAGGGGGATGGCCTTTTCTTAAATGGGCGGCTTTCCCAGCACGACAGGGTGGACAACCATTCAAGGGACATGGACAAACTATTTTTTTATTTAATAAAAATATAATTTTTATGACCAAATGATCAATACACTCAAATTGCATTTAACAAAATATTAATAGAGGACAAAATTTTTTAATTTAATGATTTGACTGTATTCTACTCTGTCAAATTTAATGAGCAATGCAAGGGACATAGCAAAATAACACGCATCCTCTTACACAAAACTAAGAAAAATCTAAAAAATGTATCTAAAGAGCCAAGTAATGCTTTTATTATGAATATAAAAACTTAGCCTAATATAGCACACCCTTTCATAGTCATTTTTATGTTAAGTTATGGCAAATGAGTTATGTACAGGACACCAAAAGGCACCCTACAGTGATATTGACCCATCTATTTGATAAATGAAGTTAACCAACTAACATTATACGTTTTCTTTTGGTTTCTGTACCCAATATTTAAATAAAAATATACGAATACAATGAAAATACTCTGTATTGGCAAGTACCAAAAATAAAAGTATCAGTATTGGCCGAGTACTTGAAAAAGTGGTATCGGTGTATCCCTAATATAATTTTTATGTTTGAAGTTTGAAGTGATTTATCCGCTCGGATCAAAGTTCAAACAGCAGCGTGAGCTCACCAGTGTAGATGTGTTTATTCACTAAGCAGCGCTGTGAGATTCAGTGTGAAGCGCTTGAATTCAGCGAAGAACACAAATGACTCCGTGATTTAAACTAGTTTACAGCAGATGAAACAGCGCTGACAAACAGGAGAAACACTGTGTGCAGTGATAAGGCTTTTCAGTCTACAAATTACCATCATTTACCATGGTTTACTGTAGTAACACTAACTGTTGGTATTGTGGCAGAAATGTGGGATATATTCATATAGAATATTTTTTTATAGGAGTAATTGAACATAATTATAGTATGTATTTGTGATTTAAGCTATAGCATGTGTGCATTTATACTGAATGTTTTTAGACTAACGTTACTGTTTTTCATACAAATACCTAAAAAAACCATATAACCATTTATATTTTTACCATGGTATTGAGGTGCTATGTGTGGTTTTAACTGTTTATCATTATTTAAATGTATGCTACTTATGGGAGAAAAATGATTCATTGGAAAAAAAAACAAAAAAAAAAAAAACTTTATTTAGAATAATTAGATTTCACCATATAAAAATGAGGTTGCTACAATTTTTACAGATGCTACTGATTTTGATAATGAACAAAAATTGACATCTGCATCCTAACTCAAGCTACTACTACTATTAAATGTGCATTTCTAAGAGACAAAAAAGTAATATTATTATTAATAATTGAAATTATCAGGCAACCCAAACCTGTTTCTTAATTTGAAACAATATCACACATTAGAACATGCAGAAACTAAGAAATTAATTTTTCTATTAAGATATTTATTTTAAGAAAAATTAATGGTCTGGTTTCTACAACTTTCATATTGGAAAAAAAAAATCTGGCTTTAAACTTAAAAAGAAATAAAGATTTGACATTTATCGTGGTAATTATCGATATCGACTGATATGAAAAAAAAACTTGCCCCTTTTAGACTTGCACTCTATTCATTTACTAACTGCTTGTTTTCTTTAAAAAAAATAATAATAATAACACTAGCTTATTTATTCTTTTTGTATTCTATGCATTTTCTTTTTATTTATTATACAATTAACAAAAAGCAAAAAAAGGCCTCTAACACTAGTTTGCTCTATTCTTTTTCTATTCTTTTTTCTTTTAATTTACTATATAATTAAAAAATAAAAATACACCCTTGCTACATGTACTATGTTAAGCTAACTGAGACTTGTCACAGCACTTGCATATCATTGCTCTTTTGTTGATTTTGATTGCTTCCATTGTCCTCATTTGTAAGTCGCTTTGGATAAAAGCAACTAAATGTAAATGTATGAAAATTATAGTTATAAACCATATATATCAAATTATGGTGATATTTTTTTGGTCATATCGCCCAGCCCTAGTTGAAATAAGTGTTATTGTGGTCAGCAGATGTGTGACTGGCTCTTTCTCGTGTTCAGGTGAAGAGCAGTTCTCCTGCGATTGTGATCGAGGAGAAGGAGGTTTCTCTCAGCGTTCCCAGCTTCATCAGGTATGCGGTCAGTGTGGTGAGGCCGCAGGGGTCTCTGACGGCGTCGGTGTCTGTGAGCAGCGCGTCCAGTGCTCAGGTGCTGCACATCCCGGTGTCTGTCATGCATCTCGCAGCCAGCAGCACTTCTGTGCAAGGTTTGTTCCTCAGCATCTGTCTGACAGCATAGTGAGAGACATGTTGATAGTTAAGAAGGATCCTTCAGAAGGATTCCAGCGTCAGGAACAAGCGGGATGGTTTATTTTTAATAGCGTCCTGATCATGATGGAAGATTATATGTTCTTTGGAGCATTTTACTGCAGATTGTTTTGTTAAAGGGGTCATGACATGGATTTTTTTTGTTATTTTTAAATTGAGGTTTACTTATAATGTGCAAATAGCCGCTGCTTAAAAAAAAAATCCATGTCATGAGCCCTTTAATGTTTTTTTTTTTTTTCTTATACTGACCCATGCTGCTTCACTTTTCTCGTAGCACATATAGTAGATGGAGCGGACGGGCCCAATATTCTTCAACAGTTCATTGACTCCTATCAAGTGATGTTCTTCACTTTATTCTCTCTCTTGGCTGCCACCGCTGTCGTCATCATCGGTAAATGCTTCCACATCCTGTCTAACACGTTTCAGTATCATGAATAATGGGTTTTCAGACATTGATTGTTCCTATTTTAATATCATCGTGTTTTGCTCTGTTTCTGTAGTGTGCCATGCGCTGTTTTCCCCGAGAGATCCTGTCAGTCATCCTGCGTTCATCCAGAAGACTCCGCCTCCTGCAGGTACAAGCATCTGGAAAATACTCATGCAAGAACATAACCAAACATAATCTGAATCACTGAAACAACTGAACATTAACTTTTATTTTTGCTATGCAAAATGTGTAATACAGTTCATGCAATAAAGGACGCTAATGAATGTTTATTATTTCAGTTAAAGAAATCATATATTTGTTTGCATAATAAACTAAATTAGTACATTTTTCCCACCCTCTCTCTGATCCTTAGAAGTCTTCGTTACCAGAAACAGCTTGTTTATTGTGCAGACACACTTTACTGTACTTACACCCGTCTGTGGGTTTTCTGTCCACTAGAACAGTGGTTCCCAACCACGGTCCTGGAGGCCCCCCATCACTGCACATTTTGCAGATCTCCTTTGTCTGACACACCCATTTCAGGTCTTGGAGTCTCTACTAATGACCTGATGATCTGAATCAGGTGTGTTTGATTAGGGAGACATGGAAAACATGCAGTGTTGGGGGGCCTCCAGGAACGTGGTTGGGAACCACTGCACTAGATCAGCACTGAATTTGTGAAATGTGCTGCTCAAACTGTTTACATCAGTCTGAAATAATCAGGGACTTTGAGGGAAGAATGCTGATTTCTTATGGACTTCCTCAGAAGTGTGTGCAGAGTTGTAGGTGCTACACACAGAGAGAAAAGACAACTGATCAGACCGACTTTACCTCATGCTCGCATTATTATTATTATTTCCTCTGGTGTTTAGGAATGGTACGCTGTAAAAAATCAAAAGTTGAGGAAATTTAAAAGTTGAAGGCAACCAGCTTCAGGAGATTTTTTTTTTTTTTTTTTTTTTTTTTTTTTTTTTTTTTTTTTTAAGTTTTCTCAACTTTTTGTTGTATAAACTGAATATAAGTTGAGAAAACAAACAAACAAAAAAATCTCCTGAAGCTGGTTGCCTTAAACTTTTAAATTTCCTCAACTTTTGATTTTTTTTTTTTACAGTGTAGTAACTTTCTGTGTATTTTACTTACTGACTTTGAATTGAGCACTCATTTGTAAATGCTGCTGTTTCTGCAGGTGTAGCGAAGCTGACTGAAAGCCCCTTCAACAGCAGCATGTCTTCAGACACGAAGGCAAGCCCAAGATTACACTTGTATTCACCAGACTACAACTCCAGATAAACCGTCTCCGACTGAAGAAAGTGCCTTCCCACTGAATGCAGGAGTATAATAAGCGTGTTGGAAAATACTTGTGCAAGAGTATTGCTTACATGCTTAAAACGACAGCTTTTTCATTTGAATCCTCGTGTGCTGAAATGCTGCATATCTGATTGAATATGGCAGGGCTGCATTTTGTTTTGTCTGCTTTTTGATTATTTAATCGTTTGATGTGTGGAATCATTTATTATAATTATTTACAGTAGTTTTTTTTTCGCCAATAGTTTTCATAGCTTGAAACATTGTAATTTTTATTGAATTGCGATGGTAAACTTTTTTTTTTTTTTTTTTTTTTTTTCTGAAGCTCAGGACAACTTTTGAAACATAATGTGAGACTGCGGCTCGATGATGTAGCATGTTGATTTGTGAATAGTGCAACCACTGATTCCGTCCAAAGTGCTCTTACATGTTTTTGTTGTGCAGAAACTAATGGCCAGTCGTTTTGTTTTATTTTATGAACAATATCAATTGATTTTAATGATATGTTGAACTCTTTTGAGTTGAGTGCAGCTTCTTTCAGTTATTGATGTGAATGTTAAATCTGTTTAAGGGCTTAATTCAGTTCAGTTGCTTTAGAATTAAAGGGCTTCTGACAGGACTGACTGGTACTCTGTGAAGCAGCTTTTGACATTATTGTTTGCTGTTCAGATGAAGCATTAGTCCCGCCATACATTACACTGATACATCTGTAACTGTGAGTATTGATTTAAGGATATGTGACCACTTTTGACCGAAAAAACACCTCAGCCTTGTGAGCCCGTTTAAGTGAAACAGAGTGAAGACTTTTCTAGTAACTGCCTTTGTAAGCAAGAGCCGTAATGTGACTCAGAACTGCTGCACTGAATAAAACCAGGAATTGTGAATCTGTCATAACCTTAGACTTGTTTATGTAACCTGATGTAACCACTTCTGAGCCTTTGTCAATGTATGTGTGCTCTTCTGTCATTCATAACTTTCTCAAAAGTTAACAGCTCGTTCCTGTATTTACGCTGAGCTTTGTGAGCATGTTTGTAATCTATAAACATTAAAAAAGCTCTTGTATCACATGTTCAGTGTTTTTACATATTTGCCATTTGAATAAACACTGGAATGTGGAATTAATTTGACCTTCGATTGAGTTTGATTAGGGGTTAACCTTTTAGAGGAAATCACTTTTAAAAAATAATTTGTGAGAATGTAATGTATGAATTTCAAAAGCGCTGGTTTTTAATGAGGAAAGGAAGGCTGAATTCAGAATAGTATATTTGCATACTACTGCAATATCCTTAGATGGCAAATATACAGTGTGTAATTATTAGGCAAGTGGCTATTCTGATCATATATTTTTTCCAAACACATTTCAAGTTCCAAACCACATACATCTTTATAATTACGGAGAATAATAATTTTAAGGTGATGTGTAATTGCTAATGAGTGATGGTGTGATTTAAAGTCAGACATGCTTAATTATTAGGAAGATTTCTACTACAGGTGAAAATGGGCAAAAAAAAAAAAAAAAAGATTCAACTCTTCAACTCACACCGAAAAGTCAAAAATTACAAAACATCTATCAGGAAAATGTGGTAAAGATTCCAGATAGATGAGAAGATTCCAGAAGTTCTGGAAAATTGTGGTTCTGGTGGTTTTACGCTCAAGGTTTATTTTTTTTATTTTTTTTTGGCAACCCTGCTGCCTACTTTTGGCAAATTGTCTAATGGTCATTCCACTCTGTGTGGAAAAACAAATTATATGAGATTTTAGTGCACATTTAAATGCAACATCATGATAGTGTGCCAAGGTGGAGAGAGCGCCCGGTGCCATCTCTGGTGGCCCCGCGGTCACATCACCCTCAGGTTATGTTGAAATGGATGTTGTATTTGGCTTAAGTTCACTGTGTCCTTTAGAGCAAACAATTAAGTAATAAGAGCAACTCAGTTGCCAATAAATGTGCGTTCTGATTCTTCAAGACATCTGCGCTGTGCACCCAAATGTGTCCAATAAATCCTAAAACAGTGGGTCTGAAGACAAATCTTCTGTTGCAACCAAAATGGGTTGTTTAATATAATCTGCATTGAATTTTCTTTTTTCCTTGTGTATTTTCATACACGATTTAGAAGGATGATGAGTTTGCAACCTGCTTGTGTTGTCCTCCAGAAGTACAAAATGTCAGGTTCTCAAAGAATTTGCTAAGGCAAGCAAAGCAGAAACACAACCCCCACTTAACAAAAATCACCGGCTGAAGTGTCAAGATTAGGCAGAGAAATACATGAAGACTGATTTTTCAAAGGTTTTTATGAGAGTTACTCTTGCTGGTGCAAGATGGCTGGACGCAGAGCTGTAAGGTAGGTGTGTGTGTGTGTGTGTGTGTGTGTGTGTGTGTGTGTGTGTGTGTGTGTGTGTTGGTGGGGGGATAATTGTGTGGGCTGCTGTGAGCTAGCTGACGGACTGAAGATAAACTCCCAAAACTCCTGCCAGTTTCTGGAAGACACTTTCTTCAGCAGCATTCAGAAAGGTCATGATCTTTATGCATGATGATGCTCCATCTCATGCAGCCAAGTATTTCACTGTTTGGCTTGCCGGAAAAGTCTCCAGAGGTGACAGAATAATGGTTCACCTGAATTAAACTCAGCTGACTATGGTGACTGCATCAACTACAGCTGATCGAGAACTGATCAAGACACCGACTAATTCTATAGATTTGTTTTGTATTTGGTTTTTGATTTTTTTTATTTGTGTAAACATTCTTGTTTACTGTTGTACAATGAGATAAATAAAGATCAATCCTTTATAATCTAATTGCCTTATAATTGTGCACACAAATATTTGGGAAAGTTGTTGTAATTCCCTTTAGAGAGACAAATCACACTTTTTTTAAACAGTTTTTAAAAAATAAAATAAAGTTTGGGACTTATACCCCCGGTTTCACAGACAAGGCTTAAGGCTAGTCCCAGACTAAAATGTAAGTCTGAGCTGTTTCAACTGAAAGAAACTTGCACTGATTGATCTTGAAATGTGTCAGTGCCCTTGGTTTGTCTCAAGATAAACACCAGTAATGTTTTTCTAAGGCATGTTTATAAAAATTACTTTAATGTCCTAATTGAACCATGGCCTAATTCTGGCTTAGTCTAAACCCTGTCTGTGAAACCAGCCCATAGTATTGTATCTCTTCAGCTCTAAAATTAGTCATGAAAAACATTGCGTAATAAGTATGCATACAGTGTAGTTTGAGTATTATGCAAGAATGCTATTTCAAATTTAGCTTAACCCAGTTTGGTCAGGGTTTTTATTTTTATTGATCGATTGATCGATTGATCGATTGATTGATTGATTGATTGATGATGATGATGATGATGATTGTCCTATGGCTTTCAAACCTTTCTTGCAAAATTGGTGTTGTTGCACCATCACCATGCACTTCCTCTGATGCAACATCAATGTCATCTTCTGAAACTTGTCTTTCAGTATGTGACTGAGGAATGGTCCAGCGCTTTGCTGTTATCATGTCTTGAAACAGGATCTGTAGCCTCATTATCCTGCAATACTTGTTCTTTGTGCTCCTTGCAAATGTCATACCAAATAACCTACAGCCAGTGTGTGTTCGACTGCTGGTCATTTCCAGAGAAATTAGATCATTGTGCAAATTATATTAAATAATCCATTCTGCATGGACTTTGACAACTTTTTTCTACCAGTCATATTCTTTAAAATGTTTAAATGACAGTTAAGCAAAAATGTAATTTTTTTATTTTTTTTAACTAGCCAGTTTTTGTGATCAGTGATGAGTGGTGATTGTGTTGTTACACATGATACATAAAAATGCATAATATTAATTTTTTTTTAAAAATATTTAAAACACAAAAATTGAGTAAACAAAACGTGCAAAGATTACGCTATCAAGGCAGGTATTTTCATCAGACTCACTGATGAGCTAAATTAATTTCTTTCAAAGTTGAAGATCTCCTGTTTCATGCAGAATACTGTAGCTCTACCACTGATACTTCCCTAAGAGCTTCAAACAACGTTATTAATCTTTCTTTTAGATTCCTTAGAAACATCTGCTTTTTCCATTTCTAAACTCATTAAGACATTTATGTTCTTTTTGTTTTTATATTATTTAAACTATCATGATATGTGTATAGAAGACCAATAAAGATGTTTTGAAAGCTGAGATATTTCTGTCCCTCCAGTTTTAATTATTTTGTGAAATAAACATCTTTAATTTAACAAAAACATTAGATGTGTTGTAATGCTATGCTGCTCACTATATTAGTCATAAATCTACACTAAAAAACCTGACTAATTGATACTGAAGAGTACAGATGATGGACTCTAAGGTGAAAAACAGATGAGATGTCTGAATGCACTGGTAGAACTCAATCTGTGAATGTGGTGCCTGACTCACATCAAGTCATTCAGACTGCATTACAGTTTAATCTCATTTCACCAAAACTTTTCATTTATTTCAAAGATCCTTACAGTCCTCCTATTATACCACAGCAAAAGAGCCAAAAACACAAAAACACTGATCAAGCTGACTAAGCAGGTGACAAATGGGATATTCATTTGTTTTCTTCAGAAATTATTACTTTTTTAATATCCATAATTCTCTCTCCCTGCATAATCACCTTGGATTTTGCATTAATTTTCAAAAAATGGCCCATTGTAAATTATTCCTTAAATATTAAAAATATATAGAGAGAGATAGAGAGAGAGAGAGAGAGAGAGAGAGAGAGAGAGAGAGACCTTGTACATAAAGCCAGTCATTTAACATTAGCTTCTTAAACTGAATTGATTGCATTGAATAGAAAAGCAAGAATTAGAAATGACATTAAAAGTCTGAACACCAACATATGCTTGCATTTGTTTGTACTAATGAAACTTAATAATCTTTGTGATTTTCTTTGAGGGTTGTGTTTAGAGGTAGGACAGTATAAAGAGTTCAGCCAGACCAAATACCAACAGCTGCTGTTAGTAGTCAAAGGCAGTGTAGTAGGTAATTCATGTGTGCCCTATTTTGAAACTTATTCATCCACATTATCATTAAAACTTGTCTGCAAATTATTAAATCAAAATGTATTCAAATACTTTTGACTCTTAAGGTCAGATTTGGTGTAGGCTACTGTCATTTTTCACTTTATAAACAATAAAGAACAATTCATAGCAATATATATATATACATATATATATATATATATATATATATATATATATATATATATATATATATATATATATATATATATATATATATATATATCCTACACTGCTAGAAGTCAAAGTCAAAGTCTGCTTTATTGTCAATTCTGCCACATGTACAGCACATACATACAGAGAATTGAAATTGCGTTACTCTCAGACCCTTGGTGCATACAGATAACACTGACACTAACAGTAGAATATAAAAATACAGATAAATACAGATTTAATATATTTTAAATATTTAAAATTTTATATATATATATATATATAATACAATCATACAAATATACAAATAAGGACATGTAAAAAAAAAAAAAGAAAAAAAAAAAGATAAAGTGGCACAAGGCACATGGCAGATAGAGTGCAAACCAGTGAAATAAACAAACAGTGCAGATAAAATGATTGTAGTGCAACAGAGCTTATCGGATTGATTAAAGTGACAAAAAGCTCAGAGAGCAGTCTTTATTTAAACTGTCAGAAGAGGTAGCTGAATGAGGTCAGTCCAATGCTGAATGAGGCAGTGAGCTAGAATAATACTAAATCTACTAGACTAATATATCCAGCTCCTTTTCAATGTTGCTGCTGCGTGATTCCTACTGCAGCATTGCAAGAGCTCTTTGCACCTTTATTGCTTTAGTGCTTCACCTGCTTCTGGAGATCCTCAAAGCCTTATATAAAGTGACCCCAAACGTATTTGGACACTTTTGCCACAATTAAAAATGTTTTTTTTTTTTTTTTTTTTTTTTGCATTATATCAAAATAAGTGCAATTTATTTCAAATAAACAGTAGGCCTACTAAATGGGGGGAAAATATCTTTAAAATCAGAAAAATGCTATAAGTGCCATATATTGGGATGTTAAGGCACTGAACTGTATCTATAAGGCAATAATTAAATACAGGTCAAAAACAGCTGGACGCGACGCGAAACAGAACGCTGCAGACGCGTCCGTCAGGACTGCGGTGGAATCGTGACGCAACAACCAGTCGACCAATCAGAGCCTTTGTTTATGCGTGCGGCGGGTTTATTCGACGTCGCGCGTTCGCAGTGTAGCGTTGTCGCGTCGCGTCGCATGCGGTGTATTCAGGGTGTTACTGCGCCACCATTTATAAGTGCATTCTAGTGTAAGGCAAGTGGATTAAATTTTCTCTACTGCACCACGAACTCCTTCCAGAACTGTGATGGAAACGATTTTTAACCTATAGCCATATATTTAACCTTTAGTGGCACACAGTCACCGCAGGAGACGCGCAGAGTCAGTGTTTGAGATAAGCATGGCTGAGCGCGGGACGTGCGCACCTCTCATATATCACAGCGCGTCTTCACCTGGAGGAAAGAGGGAATATTTGACTAGCATTATTAGTTAGTAAGAGAAGAAGACCATGGGCAGCCGGACCGAGAATCCGACGAAGGCAGCGGGCTATCTGAAGGAGCTGAATAAGATCATAGAGACGCAGCAGACGCTGCTGGAGCGGCAGAAGAGGCGCATCTTTGAGCTGGAGCAGCATGTGTCCGATCTGTGCGCTGAGAACAGCCGCCTGAGACAAGAGTACCAGCGGCATCTGCTCACCTGCAGACTGCGCTCCATCCAGGAAAACAGCCCGCAACAGCAGTGAGACTCCTCTTATACACTTCCTTCAAAAACCTGGTTCTTAATCAGATATTAGAAGGTGAACGCGAATACACAGTGACAGGACGCTTATTTAAAAAAAACATTTTATTTATGGGCTATATGCTGTATTGTTTTTAGAGTCTCATTTTGGAGCGTGTTTGGTTAGTTTGATTTTGAAAAATACATAATTGCAGTGTTTGGTACATCCAGAATACTATTAAAGTAGATTGTGCTTTTTTCTAACAGCTGCAGCAGTTAATGCTTTCAGCTATAGTCTCCCAGCCTGACCATAATGTGCCCAAAACCATTTAAAAAGACCTACAGCTCTGACCAACCAGTTTAGGCTGGTTTAAGATTTAGATACTGTCTAGCTAAACTAACTAAACTATTTTCTGTATTGAAACTGGCATTCTGAATTGGTGTGTGTGATGAATCTCTGACTGAAGAGATCCCATAAGCAGGCTCAGCAATGTTGCAGATGTTGGTTAAATCTGCTGAAATCAGCAATCAAGTTCAAGAAAAAATAAGCACCAAGTGATAAAATTTCTAAAGTTTGTTATGAGGGACTCCCACGGTTTAGATGTTCATGAGGTCTAGGAAACCCTCTGCTACCCCTGTATTTCACACCTCTGATGCAACTTTTCGTTCTCCTGCCCAGTCTGTAGTTATTTCATACATTAATAAAACTGCTATTTTGATGTCAACAAAAAGGCAGAATCACTTAGCTGAATGACTGCTGTCTAGTTGCACTCAAATCTGTTGTTTGAGTAGTTGGGCAAAGCATGTGGCATCTTCTCATGGCTTCATACGAGACTACAAATACGAGACTGATATTTCATCACAGTATGGGATTCAGTAACATAGTGCCCTCAAAGGACATTTCTCTCTGTAACTGGATCTTTGATTTTCTAACAGAATATCTTCAGAATAGACACCAACATATGAGTCTGTTGACACTACCATGAGTCTGAGCACTGGTGTCCTACAAGGCTCTGTAATCGGACCTGTACTGTTCTCCTCGTTTACATACTGTATTGATGTATTGTCGAGCATAACTCAATTGAAAAAATTGTGTCATTCTTTTCGGTCAGATCTTTTTAATACAGGTGCATCTCAATAAATTAGAATGTCGTGGAAAAGTTCATTTCAGTAATTCAACTCAAATTGTGAAACTCGTGTATTAAATAAATTCAGTGCACACAGACTGAAGTAGTTTAAGTCTTTGGTTCTTTTAATTGTGATTTTAATTGGTGGATTTTTGTTAAATGTGAGCCAAAATCATCACAATTAAAAGAACCAAAGACTTAAACTACTTCAGGCTGTGTGCATTGAATTTATTTAATACACGAGTTTCACAATTTGAGTTGAATTACTAAAATAAATGAACTTTTCCAAGACATTCTAATTTATTGAGATGAACCTGTATATCAGTTAAACCAGTTCACAAAACTATTCTGGCCCAAACAGTTCATGAGTGAAAACACTCACTGAATCATTAAACTGAAAACCATCATTTTGGCACATGTAAAGTTTGTAGGCTAATTAACCAAGAACCCATGGTTGAGCTGAAAATAAGAGGATTTGAAGTGTACAGAGGACCTGACTGCTGGATTGGAAAAATATCTTTAATAAGTGATGTTAGCAAGGATGTTAAAAAATAAAACATACTTGGAATATGTTTATGACATATCAACACACATATAGAAGAGAGTTAGTTTTAGTAATTTCATTATGCAAAAACTTTTCAACCTAGTGATGTTAATGCATTTTAGTACTGACATGAAATTACAGTAGTCACCTTTAATAATAAAACCTTAATAAACTATAAATCCTTAATAGAAATAGTAATATGTGCCTATGTGTGCATATTCACATTTTGTGCTAATTTAACACTACTTTATCAGGCTTTATACGTATAAGATGAAATGAAAATGCTATTGAAAGTTTTCTGAAGACAGTTGGTTCCCTTCAGAGATACATTCATAAAAAAAAAACATAAAAAAAAACAAAAAAAAAAAACACATCTGTGCCCGAAACACCCGACTTCACTCAAATCTATTTGTGACGGTCAGTTCTAATATTGTGGTGGGCCGCCACAATTAAATCAATGTATGGGAAATGCTGACATGCCATGTTTCTTAGCTGATGCAATTATTAAAATATATAATACATATTACACAAAAAAATAATCATTTTGTAATTTGATTTTTAATTGATCATTTTTATTACTGAATGAAATATAAGTTCAGTTACAATCATAATTTCTTTTTGTTAATTACATTAGATATTTCGGTAACATAATAAATCAGACAAATTATTCATCAAAATGATAAAAGATTAGGGCCCGGTTTCATAGACAGGGCTTAGCCTAAACCAGGATTAAGCCATAGTTTAATTAGAACATTTAAGTAATTTTTATTAACATGCCTTAGAAAAAAGCTTTACTGGTGTGCATCTTAAGACAAAACAAAGGCAATGACATGTTTTAAGATCAGTCAGTGCAAGTTTCTTTCAGTTGAAACAGCTCAGATTTACATTTTAGTCTAGGACTAGGCTTAAGCCTTGTCTGTGAAACCGGGGGCAAGCTTAATTATTTTTGTATACCTAACTGATATTCATGAACTAATGCTTAGCCATTTTGTGACCTCACACACTCCACCATTAGAACAACATATAGAAATCAATAAGCACCCTTTTTACAGCAGATGAAATATGTAGAAAATCCATCAGTGTTTTCCATCAAAAAGCTGTGGCAGTAATTCTGAGACATTTTCACAAATGAACTACCCTTAAAAATATACTTTGAGAAGATAAGATTTGAAACACATTCAGTACAGTTGAATGCACTTCTCTTTCACAAACGTATATGACTCATACACTATGAATGCACTCTTCTGAAGCCATGGCTTTATGTGAGGAACAAACGGACATTTCGGGGGTTATGTATAACACAGGAAGCCAGCAGTAATCAGAGCAGTAGTCAATGTGTTTATTGCTTCTTTTCTTATGGAGTGGCTTGACGGTTATTCAAAAAGTGCAGTGGGCAGCTGAGAGGAGACTCACCTCTAATGGCTTCTGTTCTAATGTTACAGTCCTGAGATCCGTTAGATCCGCAGGCATTTGTCATCCAGCTCCAGCATGATGTTTGCATTCAGTCAGACCTTAAAAAGACTGATATATCTATACAATTCACAATTCATTCTACCCTCACTGGAGCTTATATTTGAAATTGGAACACTAATATATACTAATATATGAGCTGGTTCATGGCCACAGATGCTGACAGTACAGAGTGCTGCAGCCATGACGTCAAAACCCGGAACTAATTCACCACTGGTTTCCCTTGGGATTTTCCTGTGGGTTTTATAATGGGCTTTTCTTTTCATGAGCAAAATAAGCACTTTGGTAACCATAACTTGACAAAAGTGTTGACGATATGCTGTACTGTTGTACTACGTAAACTGCGTACAGAACACAAACCTTATGTAGTTACTTACATTCATTACAAATGTTATTAAAACATTATAAATAACTGCCTTAAAATTCCTGTTTAATTTGTGTGTTTGAATTACGTTGTAGAGCAAAATGTCCAAGTATTGTCAAGTTATGTTTACTGCAGATCTTATTTTACTCATGAATTTAAAAAACACTATAAAAACTCAAGGGGAATCAGCAGCACATTAGTCTTCTGGGGTTTGATGTCACGGCTGCAGCAGGAAAGCACTTTATTAATTAATTCCTGAAATATATGCTGATATTTGTCATAACTCTGTAGTGGCACTTGTTAAAAAGCACATGTATTTACACTAAATGAAGACTTACTTCTGTTTCAGTGTGATTTTGATTTGTTCTACTCTCTTAAGATTTGTTTTTCCTAAAAAATATTTTTTGTGTGTTTCAGGTCAGAATATGGCAGTACAAGAATTGTCAGGTATGTTGTATGTTTGCTTCTATTGTACTGGTGAATATTCTTTGAAATTTAAAACATTTTAAACTTGTCGATTATAAACCACATTACTCTGTGAGTGTTGGGTGCTCTGACTGGTTGCTAACACCCTGCTAGGTGCTCATTTGGGTGCATCACATTCGGTGACAGCAGCTGTCCTGGTCCGCATCAACTCGTATGTAATTGGAGCAGCATCAGCTCTGACATTCTTCTGCAGACTCTTGTGAAATGTCTGGAGTAGGGATGCGCGGTATACCGGTACTGGAAAATTACCGGTATATATTATATTTCAAACGGTACGATATCATAATTTTGCTCAGTTCGGTATTTCATACGCTGCTGCATATGAAGTGTACCTGCAGTGCTTCCCAAATTGCTGCGCAACCGGTAAATGTGACAACAGAACAACGCGATGGATCAAACAGATGAAACTCTATCAACGCACCCGACATTAATAAATAAAGAGAACAGTATAAGTGAAATATGGCATTACTTTGCATACAAAACAGATGACAAACGTGAACGAACTGACCTTACTGCACTTGTATGCAAGCGTTGCTATAAATCATGTGTTGCCACAGAGGCAACAAATCTTTTTAAGCATTTGTTGCTTGCTCATCCTGATCTTTTCAGAGAATTAAGAGATCGACAGGTGAGTGCATAATTCATAAATTCAGATTTAATTTTAACTTTTATTTACAACTGATCGACGCATGTACAGATATGACACAGTAAGCTCAAATGTGCATGTGTGACACGCTAGAACCAGAAGTTTTGGTCACGTAATATATGCACTTGCATTTCATACAGTCGAATATTAATTGAATTTGAATTAAGCAAGAGTTTTGCTATATTAATTTTAGTATCAATGATATGAAGGGAATGTTTCTGCTGCGCTGCCAACCGCTAATATAGCCGAGAGAGTGAGATTTATATCAGAGAGAGAAATAATAACGTGATTTTGAATATTACTTTGATTGTTAGAATAACACTTTACAATAAAGCAACATTTGTTGCATGAATTGCGTTACTTCAGTTGTATTTTTTTCTTCAAACTCAGTCAAAATGTAACATATGTTCCAGGTAGGTTTTTTGTTACATTTTGAGACATTTTGTTTGCACTGAAAAGATAAGATTTGAATATATTTTCGTTGTATTACAAGTTATATATTTATAGTTATATATTTTTTTTTCTCCAACATCATAATGTAACCTATGTTCCCTGTAGGTTTTTTGTTACAATTTGATACAAAGTTATTAAGATATGTTTTATTATTATTATTTTAATAAAATTGTTTTCAATTCACTTATCTTTTGAGGCTGGTTATTTTTCACCTATGGTATCGATTTAGTATCGATGCCGAGGTATTTCATTCTGGTATCGTACTGAAGCCAAAATTATGGTATCGAGCCATCCCTAGTCTGGAGTCTGTGTTGTGTTTCTGTCTACAGAAGACATGCCTCTCTTCCTGTGGAAATGACAGACAGTCCCAGCAGCCTCAGATCAGCCGTGTGTAGGAGAACTGTGCCGTGCCTACAGTGGAAGTCTGCATCCTTCGGGTACAGTAAACTCTCTTCTCTGTTTAGATCATATTGTAGAGGGTTTGTTTGCTATACTAGAATTGTGTTATTTTTTTCAATGACAATAAGTCATAGCAAATGGAATGCACTGTTTGGCTACTTTGTAATTATTTCCTTTGTCCAATGTGATGCCATATTGATAGTCGCTTGTCATTTTTACACCTGATGGTATATTATAGGTCGTACATCATACAGAACTAACATCTTCAGGTCATAAGACACATTACTAAATGAAACACATCCAAAGAAAGATATTCATATTAATAATAGCAGGCATACAGTATTAATGAATGGAACACATTTTAATTTTGAATGAGTGATGTTAAACTAGTGATCAGCTAGATTCATTTCATGCTGTATGTGTAAAAATCACAGTCACTCTGGTGAAGAACACCAAACACCAGGATATATGATGAGAAATGAGCTCAGTGAGGATGCTTGTGATGTGATGAATGTGTCAGTGGTTTAATGGTCATCTTGAAATGTCACATTTCAAGTTCTTCATTTGGTTTTGACTGTGTGAATTTGTTTCTGTGAAAGAAACCAATGGGGCGACTGTAGTGTACTGTGGATTTCATGGGACAGTTAAGGCAAGAAAACAAAATACAGTTTGTATTTATTGAGTTTTGCAGTCTGTGGGAATGACAGTTGACAAAGGCAGACTGGGCTGATAATTGAAGGTGCTGTAAACTTTTATTTATTTATTTTGAAATAACACACATATAATGTTGCTACTACTTGACAGATATCACTGATGTTGTGAGAAATCACATCAGCCCTGGGGGTCAAACCTTTGATTTTTCTTAAACTTTCCCAGAAACGCTTTTTGTGTGTGTGCATGAATTAATTAATGCATTTAAAAAAGCTATGTACTATATATAGTTGAAATAACAGTACAGAATTTAAGGACGTTTACCTTATTCAAAGATTTGTTTGTCAAATCCATACATGAATTCTTCTTCATAAATGCCCATTCAATTTATCTGGGAACCGATATATACGTCCACCCAATGATAATGATTTTGGCAAGTGTATTGTATCATACAGTGAGTGGTCTGTGTGTGTGCTGTCTGAAGCAGAGACGTGTATTTGTTCCAATATCTGTATGTTGGCAAAACTGTATTGCCTTTTAGTGCAGAAATTGAAGTGGTGACTTTATATTGCTATGCATTTACAGTACCAAACATTTTAACAACGGTTGAAATGTTCTGTTCGAATGTGTTGAGATGTGTTATGTGCAGCCCTTTTATACTTCCAGAAGTGAGAGTTGAAGGTGGCCTGAAGCTCATGAATTTTTCATGGATTTTTTTAACCGTATTTCACTCTGTGCTTCAGCAGTTTTCACTGATTTGTGTTTATTGGAAAGAAACAAACTCTGTATCTGTAGTTTGAATTCTAGTATGATTTCAGCCATCTTGTGTCTCATGAGATCACACCAGATTGCTAATTAAGATAGCTAGAGCTACAACAGCCATTCATTTCTGAAAGGAAGGTTTCAGGTTCAATAAAAAGGTGAAGCACCATCAGAAGAAGCATTTGTAGCATAATCAGCAGAGGGTCAGAATGAGGGTTGAGACATGATTTGCAAACACAGTTTTTTATGCAAAAAACTCTATTAAAGCTGTTTGAAATGTTTGAAAACCTGGAATTGCAGTTACTTGAGGAATTATCTTGCTTGCGTGGGGTTGTACTCTGGCACAGCTCCAGCGCGGATGAATCTAATGTTTTGAGGTGAATGTGTGGCAGTCAGTCACACACTGGTGTAGATATTTACTGTTCTTCGCAATCACAAATTCTAGCCTACGTCTTGGAATATATGACCCAAATAAGAATTTTCACCAGATATTGTCATCTGAACAAGTAAGTTACAAGACAGTCACGTTTGTTCTGACCAACTGAGGAAAAAAGCATTACCATAAATCTACCAATGGTGATTTAATCTAAAGATCGATTAGCTCATATCACATCAAACCGTGCAAATTATTATTATTATTGTTATACTTTATTCTCAAATTAACAACATCAGCATTGCGTCACTATGAGTATAGTGTGTATTAGTGTGTAGATTTCAATTTCTGTACAGTCTAATCTAATTGTCATGTTATTCGAATTTCATATTAAGAAATTCTTTTAACCCAAAAAGCAAACTATGCTCCCTTCGAACTGGTTTTCTTTCAAATACAAATATTGTGTAAACTCAGGCTATCTGTAATCAGAAGCACATTTAAAACTGAAATATAATTTAATTTCATTCACATGTGTTTCATAAACACATAATCCTTTCTGGATCACAGTCTGCCATCAAAATGATACATTTAATTATTCCAGCTGCTGTGAGAAAAGGCTAAACGATGCGCCACCTGCAGCATCTGCACGTGCTATAGCCTACTAGCCGGGACAACTTCTTTATGTTTACAGACGTGATGTAATGACACAGCGGCATGCTTGAATTTCCTGTGAAAACCTACCCGTACCACTCAAATTAGAAAACATTATTATAAGATAACAGTTGTGAATCGGGCTAAAGTAAGGCAATAGTTTTGAACACTGGCTGGTTATGTACTTGCTCAAATATTGATTTCGGATCATTTTTAACCAAAAACGTTATGGACTGCAGCTTTAATATTATAAATGAACTGCAAGGAAAATATTAAAATAACAATGCATGTCAAGACTGCTTTTACAAGAAAAAAAAAAAAAAAAAAAAAAGGTCTAAAAAAGAAACTACAGCCAATTTTATTAATTTAATTTATATACTTGTTTCTCAGACAAACTCTGACAGCATAGTAATGTATTATATCTTATATTCATTAGGTAAGTACTTGGAAAAAATTAAGTATTTCACTGTTAGTATTTTTCCTTGTACCTGTCAATGTTGTGATTATTACTGTGAGCGACTCTCTCACAATTTGCAGATATTCACGAATTTGTGAAATGCATTAATTTCATGAACGAGTTAATGAAATTTTAGAAATTATGAATATAAACATGCATTTACACACAGTGAATGTGATGAGAATATAGTCCAGCATGTTATTAGAGGACACGTGTTGACGTGATGTGAGGCAGAGCTCAGCTCTTAGTGCGCTGGGTGGGCTGGAGTATCCTCACAGGAATAAACCTGTCTGAAACAAAGCCTCATCCAGGGCAGAGCCATGTCCTTCACGCTCATGGGACGACCTGTCAGTGTGTGTTAGCCGCTGATGAGAGAGAGAGAGAGAGAGAGAGAGAGAGAGAGAGAGAGAGAGAGAGAGAGAGAGAGAGGCAGGCCACCAAACCAGAAATGCTGTAGTGTGTGGCCCTATGAACTCCATTTTATTTTTCCCAAAATATGTTTTTCTGGATTCCATTTTAGTAATTTAATTACATTTTAATATTCAAAAATCATGTCTAATATAATCACCTATATCCACAATAATTGATTAAAATTTAACAACAATAATGCATGATTTGTGTCTGGATTCTGTATTTTATGATTTAATACACATTTTATTATAAATTAACATGATGCCAATTAAATGAATGCATAAAACTTTAACAATTTAATGAAATTAATAATTCATTTAAATTTTTGGTTCTGCATAACAGATGGCTACTGTTTAAATTAAAACAGATGAAAATTGTTATATTCCTTAAAATTATGGTCAAATAAGTTACATTATTATTATTATTATTATTATTATTAGTTTTATTTCTTTTAACATGTATCACCATGTGATGCTTCTGGACACATCATCAGTGATGTTTCTTGGGGTCATCGGGTGTTTCGAGTCTTTTAACAATCAGACACCCTTGCCCAGGCAACAAGTCTCGACTTGTGTCCAGGTAGCACTACCCCGCCCATGACTCTCCTCTCCTGATCTGAGCCACCTTGAAGCAACCTCCACTGCCTCTGTGACTTACTTAATGGCTGTTTCTCAATATGCGTTCTTCAGCGATCTTGCTTAATTTTAATAAAGTGGTAAGACCCGGAGAAAGTCTGCAGTATATTTATTGGCATATTAAAATGAATCTTAACATAGTCATAGTTAAACATATAATGCTGTAAAATAAAACGATATACAATTATATGAAAATAATATCTATAATAGGACGAAATGTTTTAATAAGTTATGACATTTGTTTGTAATGTTATGTTATATTTATTGTTCATTGGCCGCTGCTTATGCTGAGACTATGCGGTCAGTTAAGCAAGAACACGACCTGTGACGGGGGACACTACTGACAGGTCACACACACTGACAGGTCGTCCCATCACGTGCTTGTTTACAGTATAGTGACGGGGACACTATACTGTCAACAAGCACCGTCTTTTGAATGGCACGTTAAAGCGAGGTACTGACTCTCTGTGGTCACTAAAAATCCCATTGCACCTCTCGTAAAGAGTAACGGTGTAACCCAGGTGTTCTGGCCAAATTCCCTCAATATTGTCAATCATGACCTCCTAATAATAATAATCCCCATTCACTTAATTGGCTCTCTCACTCTGTCTCCTCTCCACCTGGTGTGTGGTGAGTGCACTGGCGCTGTTGTACTGTGGATGCCATCGCATCGTCCAGGTGGATGCTGCACACTGGTGGTGGTTGAGGAGAGACCCCCCATATGATTGTAAAGCGCTTTGGCTGTACAGCAATACACAATAAAGAGCTATATAGATGCCTCATTCATTCATTCATTCAAATGCTTCATTTATACATTCCACCTCAATGGGCTCACACCTTTTCTTTGGCACTCTTCCACCAGCTGTATGTACTTAGATCTCTTCCTCTCATTGGCCTCCTCAATACGATCTTCCCAGGGGAATGTGAGTTCTAAGAGAATGATCTGCTTGGAGGCTTCTGAGATCAGCACCATGTCTGGCCTCAGCGGTGTTATAGCAACAGTTTCAGGGAACTTAATTTGCCTCCCCAGGTCCACTTTCAGCTCCTAGTCCTGTGCAAATGTTAGCACGCCAGAGGAGGTGGTCCTGGTAGATGCTGTTACCTTCTCCAAAACCCTGACAAAAGTGATGATCTTCTTTGATGAGCGTAAGCACTTGCAGTGGGTAATCCCACTGGAGATGGTCTTCAGAAGTTTGTCATGACGCCAACTAGAGCACCCCTCATTCAGGGCTCTTGGACAGTAGGGTTGCTGCGATAGACGGTGTTGGCGGTGATACCGGTGTTATGCCACAACACCGGTTACGTCACTTGCCCACCGCGGCACCGTCCCCCACCGTCATTTAGATTTTTTTAATAGTAATTTAGTTCAGTTAGAGAACAGACAATAAAATTAAAACTGAACTCAATGCAGCACACCGAACGAACGACAGTCGCGCATCACAGATCAGATTACATTTATCACGTGAGGAGTGATAAATGATTTCATTTATCACGTTCGTTTCTCATTTATTTGGTTCCACAGTATTTGCTGATTTTTATTTTATTTAAACTGTGTGATTTTTTTCCCCCCATTATTTTTCATCAAAGTGTATGCAGTCTGTGCCTCCAAACTTTCTTAATCGTTTTGCTAATAAACGTTCTACGTTTTATAATTATTTGTTCCTCAGTCTTTACTGATTTTCAGTTTTGTATACCTATTTAAAATTTGTAAGTTATTTGTTATTTTATATTAGGCATATAGCATGGTGTATATTTATTCGTTTTGTTAATAAAAGTTACAAGTTGTATTTTGTTGTTGCTTGAATTGAATTCAAGCAATTGACGCCGAATTGCCGCAAATATAAAAGTGAAAGTAAAATTTGCACAGTGCTTTTATACGCTATTTAAAAGCGGAGGAAAGTGAGGGAGAGCGTGAAAACTCAAGCGACCTAAAAACAACTGCTGCTTGACGCCAAATTGCCGAATTGCCCCCCCACCGTCACAACCCTATTGGACAGCTGCTGAGGATGTGATCCAAGTTCTCTCTTTTCAGGTACAGAGGGCAAGCTGGTGACTCTGCCTTTCCCTAGCAGATCAAATTGAATGGGCTTGGTAGTATGTCATAGGCAGCCTGGAATAAGAATTTAATTTAGTGGGGCTCAGATTTCCAGAGCTTGGCCCAAATAACTCTGCGTTCTACTACTTGTTCCAGCCTTGTCCAGGCTCCCTACTCTGTCTTAGAGACTTTCGGGTTACACGACTCCCGGTATTGCAGCACCTCCCTAGGACAGGTCACAATAAATTCTTCATTCACGCTGCTGATGGGGAGTTTCAGCTTGCTGTTTTGCCCATATAAGGCAATGCTGCTTAGGCTTTGGGGTAATCCAAGCTACTTAAATAAAAACCTACTGATCCTCCTCTCAAAGCCCTCCACTGTGGAAATTGGAACCCCTTAGACTAAAAGGGGCCAAAGAATCCTCGGCAGGATTCCATGTTGGTAAATCCAGGCCTTAAACTTGCCAGGTATGCTTGACTTGTCCACCACACCTAGCCAGACTTCTAGCTCTTGGTTGGTGGTTCGGATGGATGCTATGTCTTCTTCCCCAGGCTCTTAACAGTTTATTTCTGTGATAGATGGTATCTGGGTATTACCAAGCATAAAGTGAAACTTGTCTGTGATCTTTCCTTTCTTCAACACCAGGGATCTGGACTTTGTTGGCTTAAATCATCAGCTCTTCCAGGCCCTCCAGGATCCACTCGCTCCCAGGGACAGATGCTGTTGTTACAGTCAGGTCATCTATAAAAGCTTGAATTGGTGGTTGTCGGATGCCAGTCTTTGAGGGGGTCCTCTACACTTCACCTCAACCGAGCTTTACCACTTCACCAGCATGTTCATGGCAAGTGAGAAAAGGATCATTGAAATGGTGATGATCCTTTTTCTTAGCTCAAGGTACTCAGCAGTAATGGACCCTGGAAGAGAATCTTAGGCTGAAACCATTGTAATAGTCCAAGATGAGATCTGTGAACTTGACTGGTATATGGTACCAAGCCAGAGCCACCTCTATTAGCTTGTGGGGTGTGGATCCGTAAGCGTTTGAAAAGTCAAGCCACAGTACCATCAAGTCCCCCTTGTTCTCCTGGGCCTCCCTGATCAGCTGGGTGACCACACCTGTGTGCTCTGTACACCCTGGCACCTTCGGGATTCCTCCTTTCTGGACAGAAGTATCAATGTATGCGTTCCTCAGGAGGTAGTCTGTAAGGTGCCTTGCACCAATGCTAAAGAATACCTTTCCTTCAACACTGAGCAGAGAGATGATTCTGAATTGATCAATGTTCTTTGATTCTTCCTCCTTCAGAATCCATACTCCTTCTGTGTACCTCCACTGGTGGACTACCTTGCCCCTCCTCCAGATCACCTTCAGTATCCTCCATAGCCTGTGATAATTCTTACAGACCCTGTAAGGTACCCTACTCAGTCCTGGGGCTGAGCTTGTTCTTGCTTTTTTGAACACCTCCTGCACCTCTTTCCAGCTGGGCTCCTTACTGTCAAATTTCACAGTTGGTTCTGGTAGACTGATCAAGGTCTTACATACCGATTTTCCACTGGGGCTGGAGCCAGAGCTGGAATTGGTGCTCGGCCAAGACTGGCACTTTTTCAGAACCATCTAATGTTTTCTGTTCCCAGCTTCCTGTTCCTTTCTGCTGATCTGCTGTGTGGTCTGTGTTTGTAGCTCAGTGTAGCTTTGTTTGTTTTCTGTTGGAATCTATCTTACTAATACTCTATCTTACTATGGTTTAAACCGCTAAAGTATATTTTAATTCTCACCATATTACTGATTTTATCTACCAAACTAATCTGACGTCTTTCGCCTTTAATCTCTCACTCTAAACTGCTAGCGCTGCGCGTTAGCAACGTATCAGCATTCCGTTAGCCTGTTAGCTGGTCAATCGCATCCCCATTCGTGTTTCGTAGCATTTCTTTTTTTCTCTCGGTCTCACTGTATTTCTTTTCTCTCTCGCTCCGTTTTTTTTTTTTTATGAGTCCATCAAACAACTGTGGTGAGTCAGAATTATTCTACAATCACGGTGAGTAATGGCCTCTCCTTGCATTGTCACCTGCACCGCTTGCCACATGTTCAGTGTATCTGTCTCTGTCAGCAGCGAAGGATTCACATGTGATAAATGCAGGGAAATAGTTATGCTGACAGAGAAGATTTCAAAATTAGAGACATGCATCCAAACTTTAATTGAGGACAGTAAGAATGTGATGGCTTTAGATATGGCTTTAGATGCAACTAGCTTAGCGAGTCATGTACATTATTCGGTTCCGGTTACAGAGCCCCCGCAGCAGGGCAACTGGGTGCCTGTGAGGCGGCAGAGTCGCGGGTCAAAACACCGCTCTTCTGTACCGATCAAAACATTACACAGGTTCTCCCAACTCAGTGACGCACCCACTGAGAAACCTGATGAAAGTGCTCTAGTTATTGGCGTTTCTATTGTGCGAAACGTGAAAATAGAGAGACCAGCCACCATAGTCCAATGTTTACCGGGAGCCAGAGCGTCATAAGTTCCTTTGTTCAAGACAAGCAAGGTTTCGGGGCGTAGTTCCTGAGAGCTGTGACTCTTACACCATCAGAACTAGGGATGCACGATTTTGGATTTTTGCCGATATTCGATATGCCGATATTTTACAACTAATATTGGCCGATACCGATATATTTTCTTTTGTTTGGAAACAACAATACTTGTTTAGAAGGTTGCGGCCGAGTCTCATCCTCGTCTCGTTGAGGGAATCCCCGGGCTTAGCTGATTGGCTGGCGAACCGTTGTTTGTCTGATGTCTCTTAGGGAACCCCGGCCGTGACTGGTGGGTTGCCTGGTTGGATGAGACGCGCTAGAAGTTCACTTTCCTTTCTCGGTTGCAGAAATTGAAGATTTCAGAAATCATGAAGTTTTCTTGAAGAGCTTGAAGTTTGGAATAAGGTGATGGTTTGATGCGGCGTATGAGCGCACAAGTTGAAGCAGTTTTCAAACCATGGCAAAGAGCGCTGATCCTTAGTTGGACATTAGATTTTAAGCAGGCCACTTTAGCCCCACCTCGGAACTGGGGTACCAATCCGCTTGTTGCAAGGAGGAGCTCAGCTTCCTAGGCTCCGTTTCTCTGCATAAATTAACGAGTTGCCCGTGTCATCACGTGACCGAAAATCCTTGCAGGGTTTTGTTAATAATCTTGATAAACGTTATAACGTTACGGTATTTACCTAATTTCTACATTTCATCCACACAGAGTTGTTGCAAATAAAATATACTTTCGTTTAACACCAAGCATGACACACACATATTCATACCTGCATAATACATAGGTTAAAATGGTACGGACCTTATAGTGGATAGATTAACATAGCGTTTGTTTTACTAACATATCAAGCATATCTAAGGCATAACACACATAATTTGGGAATACATTTTCATTACTTAAAAGTCCTGAATGTTGTCTTTTGGAGATTTGGCTTACTTTTGAGTGTTTTCTTTGTCTGTCCAAAAAAGGCAAATTTTCAGGAATGCACCCGAGGAGGGCCCACTAGTGTCCCGAGGTCAGAAGGTGTCCGTGAGGGGAGTTCTGGCATATGTTTAAGTCAGGCCTACGACTGTAAATCCATCGCGCGTTTGTCAATTTATACGTTGGCTGGTCAAGGGTCCATTTACCATCTGGATCTGGTATCTTTCCCGCCAGAAGTTTGCTTTGTTCTGCGTTGGTGAAGTTGATTATCTTTAGCAGTTCTGATCTCTGGAGGGATAAGGATTAACAAGACAGGATCTTGGTCCAGACACTTAGGCATCGTCTTGGATCCTTAGTTACTTTTACAACTCTCAGAGGTGAAACCAGAGATTCACTCATTCCTCTGGAATGAGTCTGTTCGTTGTATATGTGTGTCCGTTCAAGGATCTCCTACAACACATATACATACACACACACACACACACACACACACACACACATATACATACATATAAATATATTTTTTATATTATACCATTTTTTTATTTTAGAATGTATTTATTCATTTATCATATTTGTATATTGTTTTAATTAAAATTTTAAATGTATAAATGTATTATATTTTTATTTTTATATTGTTGCAATTTCTAACAATAATAGTATGTAGTTGGGTATTTTATTATATTTTTAGTTATTTTGTTATATTTTTAGTTTTATTGTATTTTTAGTCGAGGTCTTCACTGGGATATATCTCTGGGGCTCATCTAGGTGTCCAGGGCTGTAGACATCATCTCTTGATGCTGATCCACCATCTGATCGGATACGGACTGAGAAACAGAATAAGAAAGAAACAGACAAATATTAGCATAGATGCCATTCTTCTTACGATGTAACGAGTACATTGTGTGTTATGGGGAGTGTTCCCGGTTCCGGATGATCTAATTAATGCAGCCTAATAATCCTTTAATGGATTTGAATAATAGAAGCGTATTAGTATGTTATGTGTAAGCCAGGTTAAAGAGATGTGTCTTTAATCTAGATTTAAACTGACAGTGTGTGTCTGCCTCCCGAACAGTGTTAGATTGTTCCAGAGTTTGGGTGTGAAATAGGAAAAGGATCTGCCGCCCGCAGTCGATTTTGATATTCTAGGTATTATCAAACGGCCAGAGTTTTGAGAACGCAGCAGACGTGGAGGACTATAATGCGATAAGAGCTCGCTCAAGTACTGAGGAGCTAAGCCATTCAGGGCTTTATAAGTAATTAACAAGATTTTAAAATCTATCCGATGTTTGATAGGGAGCCAGTGCAGTGTTGACAGAACCGGGCTAATATGGTCATACTTCCTGTTTCTAGTAAGGACTCTAGCTGCTGCATTTTGGACCAACTGTAGTTTGTTGATCAAGCGTGCAGAACAACCACCCAATAAAGCATTACAATAGTCTAACCTTGAGGTCATAAACGCATGAATTAGCATTTCTGCATTTGACGTTGAGAGCATAGGTCGCAATTTAGATATGTTTTTGAGATGGAAAAACGCAGTTTTACAGATGCTAGAAACATGGCTTTCAAATGAAAGATTGCTATCAAACAGCACACCTAGGCTCCTAACTGATGAAGAATTGACAGAGCAGCCGTCAAGTGTTAGATAGTGTTCTAGGTTATTACATGTGGGGTTTTTAGGTCCGATAATTAACACCTCTGTTTTTTCAGAATTTAGCAGTAAGAAATTACTCGTCATCCAGTTTTTTTATATCGACTATGCATTCCGTTAGCTTCTCAATTTGGTGTGTTTCACCGGGCCGTGAAGAAATATAGAGCTGAGTATCATCAGCATAACAGTGAAAGCTAACACCATGTCTCCTGATAATATCTCCAAAGGGTAACATGTAAAGTGTGAAAAGTAACGGCCCTAGTACTGAGCCTTGAGGTACTCCATACTGCACTTGTGATCGATATGATGCCTCTTCATTCACTGCTACGAACTGATGGCGGTCAGATAAGTACAATTTGAACCATGCTAAGGCAATTCCACTAATGCCAACAAAGTTTGTAAGTGAAAGTCGTGACGTATTGTCAAGTATGGTGACCCATACTCGAAATTGGTGCTCTGCATTTAACCCATCCAAGTGCACACACACAGCAGTGAATAGTTTTCTAGTCTATTCAAAAGAATGTTGTGGTCGATAGTGTCGAATGCAGCGCTAAGATCCAGTAGAACTACTAAAGAGATACAACCACGATCAGATGATAGAAGCAGGTCATTTGTAACTCTAATAAGAGCAGTCTCAGTACTATGATACGGTCTAAATCCTGACTGGAATTCCTCACAGATACCATTTTTCTCTAAGAAGGAATATAATTGTGAGGATACTACCTTTTCTAGTATCTTTGGCAGAAAAGGGAGATTTGAGATCGGCCTGTAATTAACTAGATATTTGGGGTCAAGTTGTGTTTTTTTAATGAGAGGCTTAATAACAGCCAATTTGAAGGTTTTGGGGACATATCCTAATGACAATGATGAATTAATAATAGCCAAAAGAGGATCTATGACTTCTGGAAGCAGCTCTTTCAGTAGTTTAGAAGGAATAGGATCTAACATACATGTTGATGGTTTAGATGATTTAACAAGTTTATACAATTCTTCCTCTCCTATAGAAGAGAATGAGTGGAATTGTTCCTCAGGGGATCTATAGTGCACTATCTGATGTGATAACGTAGCTGACGGCCGCATGGTTACAATTTTATCTCTGATAGTATCGATCTTGGAAGTAAAGTAGTTCATAAAGTCATTACTGCTGTGCTCTTGGGAAATGCCAACACCTGTTGATGCTTTATTTTTCGTTAATTTAGTCACTGTATTGAATAAATACCATGGGTTATGTTTGTTTTCTTCTAGAAGAGACGAAAAGTAATCAGATCTAGCAGTTTTTAATGCTTTTCTGTAGGATAGGGTACTTTCCCGCAAAGCTATACGAAATACCTCTAGCTGCGCTGGAGGAAAACAGTGTTAACCCTAACATTTTATTTTAAGATTTAACATTTGTAGATGGTCTAAAACAAGAGTTGTAAAAATTCTGAAAATCTTTTAGAGCTCATGATTTGTTTAAAAAATAAAACATATTACACATTAATGAATAAATCAGTGTATATATAAAATTATTTAATTTACAAGTGTCATGTTTGTGATTTTTTTATTCATGTAAGCTATAGCTTCTGACCTTTAAATCAAAACATACTCATTATTTTATGACATCAATTACTGCTTTATTTAATCAGAAACACAGTCTAAATGTTATTTGTGTAGGCTGTTTTACTTTTAATTTAGTTAGAAGTAGACCAACAGTGCCCCCTACAGATTAAAACTCCTTACGGAACGGCCGTTAGGACCCGGGGGAGGCTGTCACTGCTGCAGGTGCTATTACTGTTGACTTTATCATTTACATTTACATTGCATTTAGTCATTTAGCAGACGCTTTTATCCAAAGCGACTTACAAATGAGGACAATAGAAGCAATCAAAACCAACAAAAGAGCAACAACATGCAAGCGATATGACAAGTCTCGGTTTGCCTAACGTAGTACACGTAGCAAGGTTTTTTTTTTTTTAATTTTTTTTTTTTTTAAACAAGTACATAGAATATAGAAAAGAAAACTAGTGTTTTAGTTTTTTAAGAAAAGCTAGCAGTTAGAGAATAAATATGCAATTGATAGAGGGTTAAGTGTGTGTGTGTGTTTTGTTTTTTTTTTAAATAAAAAGAAAGGAGATAGATAAAATAAAATTAAAAAAGAGAATGCTAGAGTTAGAGGGTCAAATAAAGATGGAAGAGATGGGTTTTTAGCCGTTTCCTGAAGATGGCTAAGGATTCAGCTGCTCGGATTGAGTTGGGCAGGTCAATTCCACCAGATGGGAACAGTTAATGAAAAAGTCAGAGAAAGTGATTTTGTGCCTCTTTGGGAAGGTACAATAATGCGGCGTTCACTTGCAGAACGCGAGCTTCTAGAGGGCACATAGATCTGAAGAACTGAATTTAGGTAAAGGGGTGCAGAGCCAAAAGTGGTTTTGTATGCAAACATTAATGCCTTGAATTTTATGCGAGCCGCTATTGGTAGCCAGTGCAAATTGATGAATAGAGGTGTGACGTGCGTTCTTTTCGGCTCATTGAAGATTAATCTTGCAGCGGCATTTTGGATTAATTGTAGAGGTTTGATGGAATTGTAGAGGTTTGATGGAATTGGCACCGCAAATCTGCAGGACCGGGCAGTTTTAGGAATGTGGTTTGAGAAATTCAGCTTATCATCAATCACAACTCCAAGGTTTCTGTCTGTTTTTGAAGGAGTAATGGTTGATGAGCCTAACTGGAAGGTGAAATTGTGATGAAGTGATGGATATCACACACCGAGCGTGTTCATTCTGTACGTGCTTTCACAGGTTAAATGGAGCGATCCAAAACAGTGAATCTAATCATCATTCAGACAAAACTTTGCTTCAAGAATGAGCCACACTGCTTCCTGGTAGTCACTGGCTACTCCAGACAGATGCTTTTAAAGGGGTCATCGGATACCTATTTTCCACAAGTTGATATGATTCTTTAGGGTCTTACTGAAAAGTCTCAATGAATCAAAAAATATCTCAATGGTGGTGTAAAACAACACCCTTTTTACCTTGTCAAAAACAGCTCTGTTTAAAACAAGCCGTTTTAGTGCATCTCTCTTTAAATGCTCATGAGCTCTGCTCACCTCACCCTTCTCTTCTGTGGGGTGACCAGCAGTTCTCATGAGACTGTTTATTTTAGCCGCGGAACTTGCTAACTAGCATGTTATTAGAAAAGGCGATTTGCAAAGATTCATAAAAAAACCTTATACTCACTTCTTCTGTAGGTGAGGCTGGATCACGAATGATTCGCGCGAACATAGACACATTCAGGTAGATCGGGGGGTGCATTCCCTTCAAAAACAAACGTAATCCACTGCGTCTTCAGCGGCTCAGATGTCGGGAGTAAATGACAACTATTATGTTCATTATTACATCCAACAACAAAACACCTCAATCGCTTAGGAGACATTCTTGTCTACCCCTGCTCTGGCGTCGAAACAATGGCGGACTGTTGACGGTTTACTCAGGGCGGGTCTAAGGTAAAACACCAGTGTCAATCAACAATTGTGGTAGGAGCCTGGGATCTGAAGAACGACTTGATTTGAGAAAGGGGATATTATTTATAGGGATTAAAAAAAAACACTAGGTGGATTTTTATCATTATATGGTGGATGTGTACAAACACTGTCAACACACATGTATGTTCAAACAAATGTAAAAGTGAATTTTGCATCCGATGACCCCTTTAACATACAGTACATCACCATGTGATCCTTCTGGACACATTATCAGTAGCTGTTTTTCCATCCACCTATTTTTATTATCCACCTATTTCTGTCGTCAAAGTATTTCTGTATAATTGTCTTACACGACTGTGTTCCTAAACAGCTGGTATCCACCTCCAAAAGCAGTGACTGCATTTATTGTGTTTTGTCTGCTCGCTTTGAGGTGCAAGTAACTTATCATATATGAAAATTATTATATTTAGTGGCTTCTCCTAGTTTTCTTAGTGATATTTAGTGCCAGTTTACCAGGAAGTGATGATTTTGTTCTCTTTGACTCGTTGGACCGTAACAGTGCTTTATTCGCAAATGTTTTATGTGATATTCCAGTTTTAAGCACAAGTATAATTCGACTCTGTGGATAGAAACATAGCTACTGATGGTTCCTGTAGTATATTCAATTGTAAATAGAGAGCATAACATGCAGACTTCATATTTAGATAGCAGTCTTTTGTATTTTAATCTGTGAAGGTAGACTAAAATGATCTTGATTGTAATAAGAATAACATCTTTAAAATTATTTTAGGCCAGGGTGTTGTCACTGCATCTTTTTCAAAAGCGTACGGAAATAAACACCTATAATATTTGTTTTACTAGAAATGACTGTAAAAAATTGCACTGTCTTGTGCAATTTTCAGAAGCGCGCTAAATTAAACTGTGATTCTTGTGCCAGGACAACATGTACAAAATGGGACGCCCAAATAAATAAAGGAGCACTATTTTTGTGATGAGTAGACATTGCATGTTAGCAGTGCCGATTCTAGACTTCTGGGGGCCCTACGCAAAACTGTGAATGTCATACGAGTTATGAATGAATGAAACGCCTTTGTCCTTGTTCACTCCGCCTCGAATCGCGCTCACGGAAAGCACTTGAAAAACAGTGTCTCTTCCACGGCTCGGTGCACTTTCAACTCGTTTTTTTTTTTTTTTTTTTTGTCTCGAGCAAGAGATTGTATGACATTCACGTTACATGATTTGACTGATTTTTACGTAGAGAAAGGGCGACAGCGCACCGCATTAAAAGAAATAAACATTCATGTTTTCATAACCGCTGGCCAAATTCAAAAACGAAACTAAAATTAAATCGTCTTTGAGAGCAAGGGGGCTCCCTGGTGTTTCAGGGGCCCTACGCAGCTTGCGTACTTTGCGTATAGGGAGGATCAGCTCTGCATGTTAGACATCTAAAAACAATGTCTATTTTCCACACAAAGGAAAATAATAAATAATAAATTTTAGGGGGAAGTCGTGGCCTAATGGTTAGAGAGTTGGGCTTGTAACCTGAAGATTCTCACACCGGCAGGAATTGAAGGTGGGGATTGTGAACAGCACTCTCTCTGCCTTCGATACCATGACTGAGGTGCCCTTGAGCAAGGCACCGAACCCCCAATTGCTCCCCGGGCTCTGGAGCAATGGCTGCCCACTGCTCCGGGTGTGTGTGTGCGCGTTTGTTCACTATTCACTGCTGTGTGTGTGCACTTGGATGGGTTAAATGCAGAGCACCAATTTCGAGTATGGGTCACCGTACTTGACAATAGGTCACGACTTTCAAAGTCTAAATTCATTTGCAGTTGAGGGATCCCACCAGCAGGTGCTGTCAATGTGCATGTTCTCAGTCTAACATTACAGTGAAACATAACATGATGTTCCTGACAATCACAGTACAGTGAATATTAGCCATAGTATAGTGTTTAATTTATATGATTAAAGATGGATTACGATTACATTAATAATGTCATGACAAAAACACACACATGGTCCTTGGGTTTTGCAATCCCAATTTTGTCAGCCTAATTTATACCTGAGACTTAGGCTCACTGCTAGATGTATATGACAAATGCCCTCAAGAAAAATTACCACTCTTAAAATATGGCCGTGCATGTCATTAGATCTTCAATAAAACATACAAAATGCATAAAACTTTTCATGAATAAAAACAAGTATGTATGATGTGTATATTATTTTAACATTCCATTTACACAGACTAATTTTGGCCCTTAGCCTTGCAGAACTGAGTGACATCTGTGATCATTTCAAAGGAGTTTAAGCTGGACTTTGACTAGATCACTCCAACACTTTAATTTCTGTTTTTCATCCTTTCTGAGATAGACTTGCTTGCTGTCTTGCTGCATGACCCAACTGTTAGTTAATTCTCTGAGAACAAAATTCATAGAATGATGGCAAGTTGCCCAGGTCCTGATGCAGCAGAACATCCTCAAACCATCACACTACCACTGTGTGTGTATGTATGGGGATTTTGCCTAACATAACAGGGCCTGTGTTGCATTCTGCTTGCACTGTATCTGTTCATAATCCTTTGATCCAGAATTCATCCAGGATCATACAGGTGGAAGATTAGCAACTATTCCAAACTCTCTCCATTTGGATAAAATGATTCTGAGCCTGGTTCATCTGTGCCCTAAAGCTTTACAAATGGCAGCCACGTTAACAATGTAGCCTAAATGTGTCTGATCACATGATGTCCTGCAGGGAAATGCATGTTTGTTTTGTGAGAACAGCCATCTATACATATTCCAATGGCTTGTTTTATTTAGGGTTACAAAAAATACCCCAAAATGGATTTCTTAGTAAATATACATTACTACATTTAAATATTAGGCTTTTCATCATCATTTATTTTGCCTGTGCGTTGTTCTTCTCCTGTCTATACAACCTGAGCTTGTTTTGTTGAATGTTGGAATTTTAATTGCATGCTAATGAATCCCTTTTGAAGATGATTGAATTAACCCTTTGAACTATGTATGTCAATGGAAGTGTTCATTAGAAGGCATCTTTACACACTATTGCACCATCTTTCAGCGTCACAGGCGTTCATCTGATGTGACCCAGGGGAAGGTGCAGTATTTTTCTGCAACAGTAGAGTCTTCCTCTTTTCTCACAGCTCTTCTCACTCTTCTATAGTTTTACAATGCATGCTTAGGGCTGTGTCAGTGCACAGATAGACAGACAGACAGACAGAGGCAGATGTTAATGTTATAAAGTTATGATCAGGTTATTTGGCATGGTCTCTGGATTAGTTTCTGAGCTTGTAGTTAACTGTAATGCCATCTGGTGGCTATATTATGCTACGGAACCTCATCATCAAGAAATGTGCTTATTTATTTTAAATATATGTGTGATATGCTTAATGATTGTAGTGCCTTTAGTATTTTTGTCAGTCATTAGACCACCTGACCTCAGATCATTCCTATGAATCATTTATGTGTGTGACCTTATATTTGTCGATATGGCAAATTTCTAAGTTAAAATCTCAATCTTTCATTCTGTGATCATGTGTTCAAGCACAGTCTGTGCAGTAATCTTACTGGTTGATTACCCATGATTCCTCTGAGATGCAGCTTTAAGGTGCTGTCACATATACAGTTGTTTGACAAATTTTCGTGGATGAGATTCTGTCATTTTTGATAAGAATTTTGCGTGACAGTGAAATAATTCCCTATGCAGATTTCAGGGTTGATAATTGGAATTCATCTTACTGACCCTTACTGATCTCACTTTTTGTGACCACATATTCAAACTTCGTAAAGCATTGTTGTCCACTTTAATTTTATATAAAATATTGAAAACCGGAAATAAATACAATAATTGTCTTACACAAATGACGTGATGGGAATGTTTTTAGAAAGGTGTGAGAAAGGTGTGTGTGATTTGTTGAGAGCTTTTCTGGCAGACCAAGCTGGTTTATTTCTTGAATCAGTGGTGACATCACGGGCATCATTCAGAGGTCAAAGAGGTCAAATACTGCAACTTCACACGCTATTTTAACGCACGTTCTGCCTCAGCTTGTGTATATTAGAGTTAAATCTGTCTTGTTTTTTAGTCTGTGGATAGAATAGAAACAGCCCATTGTTACACTTGCATGGCAGAGCAGTGCAGACACGCTCTCAGGTCCATTTTTAGCACAGATACACAACAGAAAATACTCTGAGGGGTGTCAGAAGCAGAAGCAGGATTCCCAGCCATGCACCATCACTGCTGCTCTGCTATATCGCTGCTTGCTTTCCATGGGACACAATGGGGCACTTTTTAGAAATTAAATCCCCACTGAAAAAAAAAAAAAAGTTTTTGTCTGTTATTATGAATGTTAATGACATACATGATAAAATTCGAATTTACAAGCTATTGTATATCCTTTCAGAATTTATAGTCTCTCTATCACCAATACAGATCAACATTTTTTTCAAAATCTGATCACACAACCTAAACTACATGATATAATGACTCTAAAGCTGTGCCTGAAATCAGTCAATTATTCAGACATTAACTGTTGTCTGTCTGGTAATTGGTCCCCTATGCACTGTATAGGGGACAGTGAATGATTCAGACAGTGTAAATATGCTTTTCTTTGAGGCGAATAAAGCCTGGTTTGTGTCAGTGTCACAAAAACCACCACAGTGGGTTGTGAAATGGTGAAAATTGTGCAAAGAATATCTCAAAATCCAAATGAATCAAATAGGATTGACTCGGAAAAGATGCCAAGGAATCCACACTTGATGCACAAATGCACATCTTCCTTGTTGCATGTGCAAATTCTGATACACTAATGCAAATGAAAACATCTGCATTCACAAACATGTTTATAATCGCTGCATGTTCATGTAATTCTGAATTTCACAGACACAAGTTGACAGGCATTTGGTTGTGGATAGTGAGATACATTTGCAACATTTATCAAGTTCATGGATAATTGTGTATGCATTTGTAAGTAAATTTGAAACTAATTTCATCCCATAATGCACAGACATTCCAACACCAGAGAAAGACAGATTCAGCATGTTCAGTCTGCAAAAATCAGATGCTGATGGGGTAACACACAAACTAAATGAACGTGGCTTTTGCGGTTTGTCTGTGTCTGTCGGTGCAGTGTGAACTGGCTTTAATACGACTGTGGCCGTCACACGCTGTCAAATACGGCTTTGCCTGGCTGTGACTTGAATAAAACTAAATTTAAAAAAGGGGATGAGGCACTTGATATCATCTCATCCTGAGTTTCAGTTAAAATTACATCACTTAATAGTACTGTGTGTTTCAAGGCACTTCAGTGGGAATTGAACTATTATGTACTGTATGTTAGATAAACTTTAATATAAATGAAACCTAGAATGAATAATAGCTAGTTTCTGTGATATCCGCATTTCACTACAATATGAGTTTGGCCTGTGCCACCTGAGCAATGTCAGGTGCATACGACATCAGAATTTTGACATAATCTATTGAATTGATTTTTTAAATTATCAATTTATTTTACTAAATTATTATTTTTTTTTAATTATTAACAAATTTAAAAAGGAGTCATATGATGCGATTTCATGTTTTACTTTGTTTTTGGAGTGTTACAAGCTGTTTGTGCATGTATAAGATCTGTGAAGTTCCAAAGGTTAAAGTCTCAAACCCAAAGAGATATTCTTTATAAAAGTTAAGACTCTGCCACGCCTTCCTAAAACGGCTCATTTAAACACGCCCCCACATCTCTACATCACGGTGTGGGAAGATTTGCATAACACCGCCCAAACGTATACGCAATGAAAGAAGGCGGAACTATTATTCTCGCTGTAGTGTTGTTGCTGCCGCTGGCGCCATGTCCTGAAGACGCTGTGTGTTTCGCTGTGAAAGCGAAAGTACTTTGTTTGGGCTTCCAAAAGAAATCAGTGGTTAAGATCTATTTACAACACTGTTCCAGAACAGTACAACATAAATATTTGAGTGTGTGTAGCGCATTTTACGGAGGACTGTTTCCTGAACCTGGGAGAGTGTATGTGAACACAATGAATGGCTGTGAACACTATAAAGTGGGGCAATTCCAACGTCGCAAAGACAATCTAGCGCTTCTGACTCACAGCCCGCAAAAGTACGTTTCGATATTTAAAGAATTTGCTACTGACTATTCAAATGCGAGTTTTGAGCTGTGTAGAGTAGTGCTTGTTGTTTGTCGTTTCTCCGATCACAAATGCAGACATGGTAATGTTTAAAAAGACAGTATAAGTCATTATAATCAGTAATTATGTCCCCTCTGGATGCAACAAATGCCTCATTTGTAATGGATTTCATTGTTTTTGTGTCATCGCGCCAGGACACGGCATCACAATATGGTAAGGGGCGTTACATTTCCGTCTCATGCTTGAGGTATTCGGCCAATCACAATGCACTGGATAACTGGCCAATCAGAGCACACCTTGCTTCTCAGAATGATCAGCTTTGTAAAAATCGACGCGTTTCAGAAAGGCGGAGCATAGAGGAGCAACAATAATGTACAGTATGTGGAAAATAATGTGTTTTTTGAACCTCGAACCACACAAACACATTGCATTACACCAAATACACAAAATAATGTTCTTTTTAGCAACATCATATGACCCCTTTAATGACCAAAAAGGTAATATTCAGCTCTGTCCCATATTTTGCACACAACCGTTACCACAACGTTTTTTTTTTTGTTTTGTTTTAGAACATTCGGTTACACTTTACTTTAAGGTGTCCTTGTTACAGTGTAATTACAGGTTTTGGCTTAGGGTTACTTGCATGTAATTATGCATCATTTATTGTTATTATAATTGTCATAAGTCAGACCTCTGTGGCTCTCTCCGATCACCACCGGAGGGCACCCTCACCCGAGTACTAACACTCTCATGGACTCCATTACCCACACACCCCGTACCTAGGTCTAATCACCGCCAGGTGTTTCCCATCAACCACTCAGTTACACCTGCACCTCATTTACAGACTTGCATATAAGTCACTCACACCTTCAGTTCACCGCGAAGTCTTGTTTAGCCCCGTCTGACATTTCTGAGCGTTTACCTTGCCTGCTATTCTGTGTATGATCCTGGACTGCCTTGACCCTTGGAATTCTCTGACGCCTGCCCCTTTGTTTGTTGATTCTGATTCGGATCTGATCCTAGCCTGCCGCCTGCCCTGACCCAAGCCTGGTATACGTTTACGATTCTGATTCTCTGTGATATCCCAGATACTGTTTATCGACCCCTGCCTGTGTTCTGATACTGATCTTTAATAAACACTGCAAATGGATCCGACTGCTTCTGACTCCTCATTACAATAATAGTAAGTACATGTAACGTGTTACAAGGACACCTTAAAATAAAGTGTTACCGAACATTCCTTAAAATTGCATCTCCCAGCATCAACTGGACCCTTTCAGTCTCTTTTTTTTGTGCACATTTCCATCTCTATTTATCCTACAGTATGTCCAGCAGCAGTGGATGTGTACAGAACATTAGCGTTCATAAACACCTATGAAGTGTCAATTGTTTCTACAGTGAACTCTGGACCACTGCAGGAACTCTGGACCACTACAGGAACTCTGGACCACTACAGTTTTTGTTTTCTTTTTAGTCAGGTGGAATTTATTGTATTTACTTTCATGTGTCACAATATTATAGCAGTAGCACCAAAATATGTTTGATATTTAATGGAATAGTGGACAGGTGGTGGGTAATAATAATTATTTTTAGTCGACAGGTTTTATGAAACCTCCATCATAAATTTTTTTTATGGCCATATTTTACCCTAAAAAAACAAATAAAGTCATGACATAATTGAACATTTTTAATTGACTGTTTTAGTACCAAATTTTTTCGTATAGTGACATTATATTCATGACCTTTTTTACCACACATGAAATTCACATTAACAAATAATTAGTTTTTTTCAACTGCTTACACACGTTCAAAACCTTGCCTCTTTTTTTCAAAACTTTACACACAAATCCAAGAATTGAATTGCACACACAAAATGCAAAATGCCTCACTTGTCTCTTGCTAAATGAAGCACTGCATTCAAAAGCAAACATTTGCAAACACCTTTGCCATAATATTAATTCCTGTTAGATTTTTGTGTGTTACACAGAGAATTGTGTTGTGTTTTGCAAAAAGTGTTTTATGAAATTGAAAACTGAGTCAAAGGCCGAGAATTAGTGTATGGTTTTGCAGATTTGATGTGTGATTCTGCTGTTTTAGTGTCAGCTTTCAGAAATTGTGTGACAAGTAAAGATTTAGTGTGTAAGCAGTTGAAAAAAACTAATTTACTGGCCATGCAGTTTCATTTCTCAGAACAGAAAGCAATTCTCTCTCTTCCTTGCTTGACCTCTAGCTGTGATGTTGATGTATTATTACGTGTGTAATGGGTGCTGCGTTCAGGATCTCTCTCCTCCTGTTTCTATGGAGACCAGAGAGCCAATCAGCTGCCCTGGCTGTGGACTGTACTAAAGGCTGCAGATGGAGGAGGCAGCGCATGTCCTACACATTAAGAAATCTCACACACACACACATTTCCTAAGCAGCATCTGTGAATTGCTGTCCTCGTTCTGCGCAGCGTCAGTGTATGCTTGCTGATGTAAGTGTGTGATGCATGTGTGACGTCGCAGGCCAGGAACGCAGTGCTGAAGCGTTGAGCAGACTGAATGAGACCCGCGGCCATGGCACACAGACTCGGCATCATGTGAGTATCAGATCCGCGGTCTGCATGCATGACAGCGCTCGTGTGTTTTACACAGAGGCTGTGCGATTGAGCTTGTGGTGATGGACTAATGTCCGGATGGCAAGGCGAGTTCTGCATTGGCCATAATGTGTTTTGGATGCGCTGTTGCTTTAAACTGAACTGAGCTGGACGATGACATGTCCCCTGATGACACGATGAATCAATGATGAGCTGCCTTTAACTGAAAATTGAGTGTTTACTATTGTCCTTTTGCATTATTGACACAGGATTTTCCTATTTGATACTGTAAAGTTGCTTTGACACGATCTGTATTATTAAAAGCGCTATATAAATAAAGGTGACTTGACTGTTGCAGTAAATGGCAGTGATAGCTCTGTGCTTGCTCTGCTGAGCTGAGATGTTTTCATGTGTCGCATAAACATGAGGAGCTGTGACCCTCTGTGTGTGTGTGTCAGTGTGTGTGTGTGTCAGTGTGTGTGTGTATTTGGCTGTAGCTGATGTGCATTATGACGCAATTTCACAGTCACATGCTTAGAGTACAATGTGCTGCTATAAAATGTGATTTGTGATGCATTTCTCCTTCACGTGCAGTGTTCAGTCTGGCTATCTGTCCCATAAATAACTGCAGAAATCTTTTTGATGCATTGGATTTTTATTTTTGCAATTTGTTTATTCTCGCTCTTGTCAGAATATAAAGCATACTATACGCATCTGAAAGCAGCATCAGAGATGTGTGAGTGTTTATTGGAGATTCAGTCCTCTCAAGGTGACTGAGGTGAAACTGAAGGGCACTTTAGCACTAGTTCGTGGGTTTAAGGCTATTTGGGCACTTTGTAGGACGTTCCAGTGGTGAATTCAAAGTGATTCAGTAAAGAATACTAGCATCCTGCTTGTACTGCACAGTGTGTACTTTAAACTGCTAGCTATTTATTTATTATTCTTTTTTTTTTTTTTTCAAATAGCATGCAAATCATTATGATGTGTGCAACGATAACATTTCCATTAGTTGTATGTCTCATGACCTCATCACATTGCATTTATTTCAGCCAGTGGCATCCAGTTATCATTATAATCAGATATATATTTATTAAGTTATTTTGTGTTGTATGACAGATATTGTTGTGATAAAGCTCTTGTATTTTTTTACTTGTATTTAGGGCTGCACAGTTTCAGAAAAAAAAAAAAAGTTACAGGTTTGCTGGCCAAAATTGTTTTATTTATAGAATAATATAGTTACATAATAATAATAATAATAATAATAATAATAATACTATTATTATTACTAAATGAAAAACAGGAAGTAGGAACAAGACATCCTAATTTTATTTATTATTATTATTATTATTATTATTATTATTATTATTATTATTATAATTATTAACAATAAGCAACAGCCTTTATTTATTATGTTACAGCCAGGAACATTATTTGCCACTTAATATTAGGTGGCCAAGATGATGTAATCAATATTTTTTGTGGATGTATAAAAAATACACTCTTAAAAGAGTTGCATGCGATCCCCAATGTTAAGTGATTGTTTTACAAACATTTGAATGCATTAATGACATTTAAGCTCTCTTTGTAAAATATTCCTGTTACGTTGGTGTAAGTGTATGAGAATCTGTGATTGAAGCAGTGACTTTGTGTATGTGACAGCAGTCTGGTGCAGTTACATAAAGACCTGAGTACTCATGGAGAAATGAACTGACATCTTCACCAGTCATTTATTCATCAATATCAGACGCAAACCGCCATTTACCCAGCAAACTCTTTATAAGGCTATTGTTTCAAGGATGAGAGCAATCGTAATGTTATCTGGAGATGAGAATATGCTAAAAAGCATTTCATTCTCCTACAACCCGAATTCCAGAAATGTTGGGATGTTTTTTTTAATTTGAATAAAATGAAAACTAAAAGACTTTCAAATCACATGAGCCAATATTTTATTCAAAATAGAAGAACATAAATGATTAAACAGAAATTTTACACTTTTATCCACTAAATGAGCTCATTTCAAATTTGATGCCTGTTACAGGTCTCAAAAAAGTTGGCACGGGGGCAACAAACGGCAGAAAAAGCAAGAAATGTTGAAAAGATTCAGCTGGGAGAACATCTAGCAACTAATTAAGTTAATTGACATCAGGTCTGTAACATGATTAGCTATAAAAGGGATGTCTTAGAGAGGCAGAGTCTCTCAGGATTAAAGATGGGTAGGGGCTCTCCAATCTGTGAAAGAGTATGTAAAAAGATTGTGGAATACTTTAAAAACAACGTTCCTCAACATCAAATTGCAAAGGCTTTGCAAATCTCATCATCAACAGTGCATAACATCATCCAAAGATTCAGAGAAACTGGAGAAATCTCTGTGCGTAAGGGAGAAGGCCGAAGACCTTCGTTGGATGCCCGTGGTCTTCGGGCCCTCAGACGACACTGCATCACTCATCGGCATGATTCTGTCATTGACATTGCTAAATGGGCCCAGGAATACTTCCAGAAACCGACTTACAGAAAGTAAAAACAATCACCTTTGCCATCTGCAGATGCCAACTAAAGCTCTATCATGCAAAAAGGAAGCCATATGTGAACATGGTCCAGAAGCGCCGTCGTGTCCTGTGGGCCAAGGCTCATTTAAAATGGACTGTTTCAAAGTGTTATATGGTCAGACCAGTCCAAATTCGACATTCTTGTTGGAAATCACGGACACCGGAGGGAGACCTTCCAGCGTGTTATCAGTGTTCAGTTTAAAAGCCAGCATCTCTGATGGTATGGGGGTGCAAAAGTGCTTACGGTATGGGCACCTTGCCTGTTTTGGAAGGCACTATGAATGCTGAAAGGTATATAAAGGTTTTAGAGCAACATATGCTCCCCTCCAGACGACGTGTATTTCAGCAGGACAATGCAAAACCACATACTGCAGCTATTACAACAGCATGGCTTCATAGTAGAAGAGTTCGGGTGCTGAATTGACCTGCCTGCAGTCCAGATCTTTCACCTATAGAGAACATTTGGCACATCATTAAACGAAAAATACGTCAAAGATGACCACAAACTCTTCAGCAGCTGGAAACCTATATCAGGCAAGAATGGGACCAAATTCCAACACCAAAACTCCAGAAACTCATAACCTCGATGCCCAGACGTCTTCAAACTGTTTTGAAAAGAAGAGGAGATGCTACACCATGGTAAACATGCTCCCGTCCCAATTATTTTGAGATCTGTAGCAGGCATCAAATTTGAAATGAGCTCATTTTGTGCATAAAATTGTAAAAGTTTCTCAGTTTAAACATGTTATGTTATCTATGCTCCATTGTGAATAAAATATTGGCTCATGTGATTTGAAATTCTTTTAGTTTTCATTTTATTCAAATGTAAAACATGTCCCAAAATTTCCGGAATTCGGGTAGTAACAATGAAAAGGAAAGAGTATAAAATCATTTGATTGTCCTGTCTAAGAATGAACTTGTATTTGAATCTTCATATCAACACACTGAGCAGAGTACTGCAGGACACAAGGCAGCTGATCTGTGAGAGTGATGGGCTGAAGTGTGTTTGTAGTGTGGAGTAGATGACGTCTTTGTTTCTCCTTGTGTCGTAGGTATGTAAATGCTTTGCACCAGTACTGCTGTCCCACGCCGTTGTGCTCTAAGCAGCTATCTGTACCTGCTCCTCTCTCTGAGTGCAGGTAAGAGGCGCTCGAGTCAGAATGCATCCTATCAAACTGCTGTCCACACTCAATCCTATTAGACGTTACGTAATGCTCTGTGCAAACTTTCAGTAGCTCTGCTGTTTGTTTTATCTCTGTTATAGTCAAGTTAAATGCATTACATCAGCTTTTCATATTTTGGTCTGTCTCTCATTTTAAAGGTTTTATGTACTGTATAATATAAGTTGTCAGTAATAACACTGTTGGCTAGCTTCATCACAAAAAATATGATGGAACAGTAGCAATTTGAATATTTTAGTGGTTCACAATTACAGTACCTGAATTTAATGATAGACAGCAAATGTAATTGTTGTTTAATGAACTTGAAGTCTTTGCTTTGGGGTATTTGAAGATATTTGTAAATATGAAATTTGTGAATCTCTAGTTTCAGGACAAATATTCTGAAATGTGATGTGACTGTTTTCTCCTGTATTTTTTTTATTTTTTTATTTTTTACATTGTTTATTGTAATTCCAGTTCACAAGAATAAGTTTTGTTTGTTTCTGCCCAGCAGGCACCAGACGTCTATATAACGTCAGGTTGACGTTGGACATGACGTCGGACAGACGTTGCATTTTGGTTGAAAATGAAAATCGGGTTGACGTCAAAATTTGACGTCAATTTGACATTGACTTAACATTGGATTTTGGTTGCACAACCTAAAAACAACAAAATCTCAACGTCAGCTGACGTCGGTATTGGACATCAATTTAACATTGACATTAGACGTTGAATTTACGTTGAATTTTGGTCACCCGACGTCACAACCAAAATTTAACCAAATATCAACGTCTTATGACGTTGTGTGCCTGTTTTGTGCCTGCTGGGTGTATCAAGCTGTCTACTGAGGTTTAACGAGAATAGCATCATGTGAAATGTCATGTGATTTGATTGAAATTGCTTCAGTTTAAACAAGACGATGATTGGATAAAATTACAACCCAAATGATTTAAACAACCAACAATATATATATATATCCTCAAAGCACTTTTTTATGATTTTGCCTAATTCAAATCTGAAGCATTGTGAATCAGTTCAGTGTTTGCGACTGACAGCTGCATTATTTTCTGTCGGTTATGAATCTCTTGTTCTGTATTTTTTGTGTAAATGTAGCCTGTTGAATCTTTGAATGTGGCTCAGTTTGCTCCCTAGCCGAGTAGTCATTTTAGCTACAGGAATTATTTATGAAAAATTATTTTTATGTATGGTCAGCAGTTTTTTTTTTTTTATTAGATTTGTTAGATTTTTATTAGATAGTATTTTTTTTTATTAGATTTGTTTAATGTCTGATTTTCCTTGAGATTTTGACGCTTGATTAGATTAGATTAGATTAGTTTTTAGAACTGTTTCACATATCTGCTGTCGGTCCTATTATTCTCATGAACTGGAATTTTATTAGCTTATTTTTGAAGTTATAGACCAATCTCTTGTCAGCATCACAGCTTGTCACACAATAAACCAGTGGCAAAAGTGACCCAAGTAGTTACACTCAAAAGACCGACTCGAAGCATAAGCCAATTGAGAGACTACAGTATTGTGCTGAACTGTTTCTGTCAAAACAACACATTCTCACTCCCAAAGCATTTGATGCTCTGAGCGTCGCTATATCTGCTGTATGCTAGAAGACTGTAGCATCTTGTTTTGCGATGTGGCTGGTAACCTCACTGAATCCTTTGCCATCAAAGTACATGGGAATCATTGTGGAATTATACTTTGGGTTAAATTTTGACACAATGATATATTGTGTTACATCTAGATTTATTTTTATATACATGACATGCAGGGAAAAATATATATACTGTATTGTGGCCACATACTAAGAACTCAGTCTTCATTTGTTTCTTTTTAGTTAAATTGTAGCCATGATTCACCAATTTGTTCCCTCATTTTAGTAAATAGTGGCTACAGATTAGCTCAACAGAAGATAAGATGAGCAGATAAACCATAGAAACTGTCAGATCAATTCTCTTTTGAATTTTTTGTGGCTTGGCTAGCTAGTTTTTTTGGATACAACATGCTGCTGGATTTCTGCCATCATTGAGTGTGCATGTGCTGCAGACATTGGGATTGGTCTATACACAGGAATGTAGATATATATAAAGCATGCTTCAGTAAATAGCCTGGAGAGAAGTCAGATGATAAATGCTTTAGGATCCCTAGACCAGCGGTTCTCAACTGACCCTGTCTCAGATCTGTTTGGGAAATAAAATACAAATAATAAAATGCAACCAGTGGAAAAAACTTTTCAACCTTCTCGTATTTTTGTTTTTGACATCTGACCAACTCTTTCTATTTTGGCACATTTATTGGAGGCAAAATGATACAGATGCCAACAAGGGATGTCTTCACAGACCATGAACAAATCTACAAAAGATAACCTGACTACATTAAATACAGGTAAATGGGTAAATTGCACTTCTGATGGACAAAATGATCAATCTCTTATTTAGTCTATGACATGTTAAAGGGATAGATCAACCGAAATTTACATTTTGTGATCATTTACTCACCCTCAAGTTGTTCCAAACCTCTATGAGTTTCTTTCTTCTGTTAAAAGAAGATATTTTGAAGAATGTTTCTGGTTCACATTGACTTCCATAGTATGGAAAAAATAAAATAAATAAATAAAAAATACTATGTAAGTCAATGGGGACCAGAAACTGTTTGGTTACCCGCATTCTTCAAAATATCTTCTTTCTCATTCAATAAATGTGCCAAAATAGTTTGGTCGGACATCAGCAGCAAAAATGTATGTTGCATCTATGCAGTTGAAGGTCAGAACATTTCTGTTCACCTTTGTACGATAAACAACTTTGATGACGTGTTCGGGCTGCCACATGAATTCTGCGTCCTGAAGCAGTAGTTGCTGAGAAGTGCTGGCCTAGAGTGTGCAGTGCGTCACATTGAAGTGTGCTGTTCTTATAGTGTGCTTCTCTCACAGGGATGATAATGTGCTGCATCAGTTCTGCTGTTCTCCGTCTGGAAGCAGCAGTCCTTCAAGATAGCAGGAATGACATCTCCAGCCCAGCCACGGATCTGTCCTCTCTCTCAAAGCGATCTTCATACATGCATCCATCCGTCCATCCGTCTCCTGAGGGAACACTGTGTTTCTCTGGGGGAATAAATGTCACTGTGTGTGCCGTCGCATTCACATGTAGCACAGATGGAAATCATTCTGCAGTATTTCATTTCATAATCGCTGGAAGAACACAACTGTAGCGCTAGAACTTATGAATACAGTCGAGTGTTGAACCTCAAATGTGTACCTCTAATACAAAGATGCAGAACTGAGTGTATTTTGCACAGTGTGGAAGAGTAAAACGAGTGGAAGAGCAACTTCATTCATTATTCGGAGTGATGCATGAAATGAAAAAGCAATATCTATTTAAAAACCAATTACTGTATCATAGCTATATTTGCTTTGCCTGATATCAGTAGCTTATTGTCTTGAACATGTAACAAGATTCAAATTAAAAGTTAAATTTTTGACCCTCTTTTATATGATTATCATTTTTGTATTTATTTATTTATTGGCACTCAGTATTGTGTTGTGTATTTTTCTATCATTTGTGCATTGTTTTTTATTCATTCTTGAGAGATTAATAAGGACTGTGTTCAGATTGGCATACTAACTTGTTGCATTCTACTCAGTAAGTGCTGTATACTGCTTATCGTTTGTTTTTTTTTGTTTTTTTCTAATGTGAAACACTATGTAATGATAAAATAGGAGTATGGTTTAAACAGTAGTATGCTGCATGGTTGCCACATTGCATCATCTCATCATATATTTATGTTGCTTTTCTTTCTTTCTTTTTTTTTAAATCAAATTGTGTGGTAAAATCACTTTACTCTTGGCTGTCTTATCAAATACTGAGTCAAGAAAAAGTTCAGGCTGATACTTCCTGTTCATTTGTCACTCTGTAAATGAAAGGTATTGGCTGGGATGGCTATGGTAATAGCAATGTGGCTGATCTTGTACTGTAAGTCAAGTTTATTTATATAGAGCTTTTCACAATACACATTGTTATAAAGCAGCTTTACAGAAAAACATGATGTTGATGTTTTTTATTTTAATGTTTATAATATCTTATTCTTACTATCTTCCTTTATAGTTGCATTTAGCATATTAGAGCTGGGTGATAATTTAGTTGTTGACATTTGCTACAGTACATAGTAAATATCACCCCATGTGAGTACATTGTAGAAAAAAGCTAGACATGTTTATATAGCTAACTTTATATAAAGCTGGCTGATAATATAGTTTACATTTTGCGATGAAATAAAAATAAATATATATGACAGTGCCAACTTTCTTGATGCTGTATGCCCATATTTTATTCATACTACATGCATACAGGATTGTGTTACCCGGGGTTTAGGATGACTAGAATGGTTCATGAGTGAAAAGCCCTTGTCCTGCTTCTAGTGGACGACAGACCATTACATCAAGATCTTGGCTCAATCCCAGTTCATACTTCTAAGTACAAAAAGTATGTTATGTGCTGATGCAACAGCAACAGTATGCTGTCCAAGAACCTTTGATGTAGTATTTTCAAAATCCTATGATTTGGGACCCACTACTCAATCTCTATATCTTGAATGTATTGGGTGGATAGTGTATGAATTGATATTTTTATGTCACTTGTACAGTAGAGATTGTTTCAAAGCAGCTTCACAGTATTAAACCGGAAAGTAACAGAATCAGTGACATACACTTCAAAAATGATGCAAATCCAAATTGTGCTTTAAAGCATCTGTAGTGAGACCATATAGTGTCATTATTTAGCTCCAGTCAGTTCAGTGTTGATTCAGTTCAGTTCAATAAGTGTGTAAAGTTCACTCATTCTGAAACAAGTTCAATTCAACTATAAACAGCTTGGTCACACTTTATTTTAAGGTCCAATTTTCGCTATTAACAAACAATTAACTATGACTTTTGCTTCAAACTCCTAATTTGCTGCTTATTAATAGTTAGTAAGGTAGTTGTTAAGTTTAGGTATTGGGCAGGATTAGAGATGTAGAATATAGACGTTTCAATGGCAACAACATAAATAAACGTTACTGTGCATGCGCGCTTTTGTGGCCCTAACTTCACTTCCAGTAGACTTCCAAATAGAATCAATAACAACAGCTAAGTCTCTCTAGAGTAGATTATTTTTGATAACGAGCAAAACGTGTTTGCTGCGTAAATCAGACGGACTTATTGAAAATGCAAATTCATTCTCTGCCAGCAGGAGGTGCTTTAAAGCGGGAGAAATAGAGGATTCTCTGGTAACGGCTGTACACAAAGCAGCGCTCCGCTCACAAACGCTGCTTCTAAAGACAGTCTTCCTTCAGAAGATTTTTAAAGTGCAGTACGTTCTCATGTTTATTCAACGAAGCCTTTTGGAAAATCGGTCAGTTTTGATATCGTGGCGGGTTGCCACAAATAAATAAATGTATGGGAAACACATCCCACAGCACAACAACCTGAGCCCAACTTACTCATCACTTTAACTTTAACTGCGTTTGTAGTCGGCGCCACCATAGATATAAGGGCGCCACTAGCCCGGCCGGTAAACAAACACAGACCGGAAGTTAACTCCGGGCCAGGCACGTGTGCGCCCGATGAAACCGTCTATACTGCTTTATAAATACTAATAAACAGGCAATATGTTAGGCAATATTTTGACTAGTTAAAAGTGCGAATTGGTTCCCAAGCTAAAGTGTTACCAACAGCTCTACTGAATATGGTTAGTGTCGTTATTCAGCTCAATTCAGTTCAAGTTTTGTTCTCATCCGATAGTGTCAGTGCCATCAAATCGATGATATTACTCAATAGGGCCTTTCGCACCGCGGGAACCTTTTCATAGTACCTGAGCTATTGGCAAAAGTACCCACTTTTTGGCGTGTTCGCACCGCAGGAACTAGGAACGGTTTTAGATCTAGGAACTCCATTTGGAGGAACTAAATTAGCTTCTACTTCAGAGTAGGGTCTAAAACAGTTCTATAGGAACTACCAGTGACATAAGTGTACACTGATTGGCCAAACGCATACGAAACACCGGCTACCTGGCATTTTTAAAAAGCCATGTAAAAATACTTACTCCATGAACATGGAAAACAGCGATAACGCCATTTACCTGTTGCCTGCAGCGTTATGTTCTTTTCTCAGCCTCGATATGTAACACTGCAAGTTGTCATCGGAGAGTTCGTCTCTTAGCCCAACTTTTTGCTCTTTCAGTCGTGCAAATTGTGCATTTACATTCCATCTCCATTATCATGAAACCCAAAACACACAACAAAAACAGCTCAGATCATGGCGTCCTCCATTCACCAGATGTTGACGTTTGTAAATGCAGCGCATAAAGACTTTGCTGTCGGCCGCTTCAGAGTTCCTGCTGCCGGTGCGAATGCAACCAGGAAAACGGCCCGAGGGAGAAATTGGTTCTCTAGGAACCACCCTGCTGGCTAGTTCCTAGAACTGAGTTCCTACAACTACGCAGTGTGAAAGCCCCTAATATTAAGTGTCTTTCAGACCTCATCTAATTAAGCCAAAGGCAACAGTGGCAAAGAACACAAACTCCATCAGCTGACAGAAAGACCCAGTTCTCGTGTGATGTTGATCAGGATATGTCACACTGGCATCAGATGGGAAGGAAGAGTTGTAGTCTGTCCAGAAGCCTGAAATATGGAGGTAGAGCTGCAGTTTATTGAGTAGTAGGCAGTGGCCTTAAGCACGATCAGCGTCCTTCTTGTTCGAAGGTCCCTGTTTCCAGTCCCAGCCGAGCGAGGAGGTCTTTCTGTGGAGTTTGCATGTTCTCCCTGTGTCTGCGTGGGTTCCTCTGGGTGGAGCACAGGTTTCCCCATAATCCAAAAGACATGCAGCGTTGGTGAAGTAGACACAATAAACTGCCTGTAAGTGTTTGTGTGTGTGTGTGTGTGTGTGTGTGTGTGTGTGTGTGTGTGAGCCCTGTGATGGACTAACCATCCATCCAAGGTGTTTCCACCTACGGCCGAGACGCTAGGACCTACTCCAGCATCCTCACCAATATACAGTGGACAAGCAGCTTGGATGAATGATGCTGCTGATGGGTCCAATTCACACCTTCAGTGAAGCAGTTCACTAGACATGATAAACACTAGTCTTATTTCCTTCATTTTACAACTGACGAAGACACTTGGATAAGTGGCAGAACATCTTTACACAGCAAAAACACTGTAGTTGAATTTTTTTAGATCAGAATTGTAAAATATATTTTTTTAAATTTCAGTAAAATTCCTGTAGTAAACAAAATGCAGAATTATTACATTTAGAAATGAAGAAGATAGAATTAAAAAATGAAATTCACATAACTGCTGGACTCTACCAGTACTCTTTTTTTCTTAACATGCTGCTTTTCTTTCTTTGTGTACATTTTTACAATGTTTTATAAAGTTTATGCTTAAAACATGAAGAAATCATTTCATCGTTGATGCAGTTTTTTGTGACAATTCGAATAATTTGCAGCTGTTTTAAAACTGCATCATTTGTGTGTGTTCTCTTTGTGAGCCCTTTATGACTGGTTTATTGACGGCAGTTTCTTTCCATGCTGATGGCTGATGCTCACAGACGCTCATGAATACTTCAGTGCATCAGTACATGCTATAAACTGTGACTGTCTCTGCTGTGAGCTGCACTAATCAATCCACACTGAAGCATGTGCTTTCAGCTTGAAGGTGCAGCGCTCATAGAAGGAGGTTTCGAGGAGTGAATATGATGGCATTATGTTGTTGTGCTGAAGTACCCCATGATACCTGCATGCTACCTCTGTCTATGACTCAAAGCTCTGGTAGGGTCTAATTAGTGTCGCTTTATTATTAGACCCCAAAAAAAAAAAAAAAAAAAAAAAAAAACCTAAAGGGGCATTTCCTTCATTTCATGTGAGTACAAATGCAGTAGACAGGCAACTGAAGTTCATTCGAATTTCAGTGCTTCCCAAAGTTAAAGTTTGTGACCAACAGGAGATTAATAGATTATTGTTGTGACCTATTAAAAAGAACACCAACTTGCATGATTGCAGCATCGCAGTAAAATGGAGTAGATTGCATATTTTTACACTTTGGAAGTATTAGCTACAAGTGCTTTGGCCTTGAAGTTATGAATGAATTAACCTTTCTGCATCTTGAGAATGTGCTCTTCTGATGTGACCAAAAAGCAAACACTTAGAGTATTAACCACCTGAACAACTTAACAGCTACAGCATATTTACAAGCTAATAACCACTCAGAAAACCTTCGCAACCTCATTTAGCAACATTGTAACATAATAGGGGCATGTTTTATGGTAACAGTCTCTCACAATTTTTGCAAATGTAAAAATGTAGTTTTTATACAAAAAAAAAAAAAAAAAATACTCCAGAGCCAAAACTGCACTTTACTCATTAAACTCTTGTTTACCCACAACAGTACAACACTTTTTCCTATCTACCCAGGTAACAAATTTAGGTAATAAAAACATTGTAAGAACATTGTTTTGCAGTGTTTCTAAAACATTGAAATGTCCAGTTGTCTTGTAGTTATTTAAAGGTTACAACATTTTTTCTTACAAGATTCTACCAATTTTATTTTCACCCATATAACATTTTTGGAATGTTTATTTGTAATATTCTAAGAATGTTAAATGTCCAGTTTTCTAATAGTTTAAAACGCCATTGAAAGGTTGAAAAAAAAAAAAAAAAAAAACATTTCTTAGAATGTTTAAGTACAAATAACATCATAAGGATGTTCCGAGAATGTTGGTCTAAGAAGGCTTTCTCAACGTTGTAAGAATGTTCATCAAGTATGAATAATGTCACAAGGATATTTTGAAGAATGATGTTCTAAGTACGTTTTGTCCTAACATTTAACTCTTAAAAACGTTGAAAGTTGTGAGAACATTCCCTGTTAGCTGGGCATGTGCCATCAAATGTCTCTCAAAATGTTACTCAGCCAATCTCACCAATATCAAACGAAATGCTGTACATTTATCATGCTTCTTAATGGTTCTGTTGTGAATCATTGTAATAATGGCCATTTGGAGGAGTGCTTGAGCCTTACTGATGTGTCTGATGAGAAAAGCTGTTTTACATTTCTCTGTTTACTGCAAGACCGCACTATTTTTCAATGCAGTAGAATTAATATACACTATGGTTTATGTACATGACATCATAGTATTGAGGATGAGGGAGTCCCTCCCCTCTGACAGCGAACCACCGGGGTATTGTCAGCAAACCATTTGCAAGTTCAGTAGTGATGTTGTTGCCAGGCAACCAGCATTCAGCATATATAGGTGGAGATCTCTTCATGGATGCAGTAGCTGTAATGCACTCGTAGGGAACAGCTGAGGAAAATCCTGCAGCAAGGAGCACCTGCACTCTGGAAGTTCACTCTCAGATGTCAATCTGATACGGTTTATACAGTATACGCTGAGGTACATGTCAGAGACTCCATCCTCTGGGTGTTTGCTGGATCTATATGTGAAGACGCTGAAGCTGATGCAGTGAGGGTGGATCTGGAGCTGACCTGGTTTCCTTATCAAGGAGCCGAACGCTGTAGGAATCTCCTCCTGTATACAGAGAGTGTACCGGGCTTGTCTGTGAGCTCTTGAGGATGCTTTGGGTTCTTCACAGCCACAAGAGGAAGCAGAAAGCTGGACGGTGGGACTGTGAGGTGTGTTTGGCCCATCAGATTCATTGCAGCATTGCACGACCTGCAGACAGCATGTAACGCACAGAGATCTTCTCTGCTGCACGAATCTTTGGCTTGCATCTCTCAGGAGAAAACGGAGGTTGATCATTTTGCCATGTGACTGAGCATTCAGCCCTGAAAATGTCAAGATTTAAAGCTCTGTGTTTGGATTATTGGCAATTTTTGTGCCTGCAGCCCAATAGCGCATTTTTCAAAAGGTAAGTGTGAGTTGTCTGTCAAATAATAAACATTTTGCATGCTCTTAAAATGATTTTGGATTGACAAAACAAGCAGAAATTATATTGAACATGGCAATCATAATTTATCCTATTTGCACAGTTGTTTTGTGTTTTAAGATTTAATCAAAATGACTTTTCAACTGATGTCACCTTAACCATGTGGGCTACTGTGAATGTTAACAATACACCAATAGCTGTTTAGGCAATGTTTTCAGCTGGTTATGGTTGGTAAAGCAGTCCTTCTGAAATCTTGCAAATGGTTTATTCAGTAGTTTGGGGCTTTTGTCGTTACTGTTACAGCAATAATAATAAGTAATGCTAGATTTGACAAGGGATGCATGCACATGCTCTATCCCAGTCAAAAAGCCTCTTCAGAAGTGAGTGTTTCTACTGTGGGGTCACGCTCAGCTCTGACTCTGTGCTAGTAAAGATCAGCCACTTTTCATGTCAAGTCAAGTCACCTTTTTTTATATAGCGCTTTTAACAATACAGATTGTGTCAAAGCACTTAACAGTATCAAATTGGAGGATAGAGTGTTAGTAATGTATAATAATAAGATTAAACACTCAATTTTCAGTTAAAGGAATTTCATTATTGAATTCAGAGATGTCATTGTCTAGCTCAGTTTAGTTTAAATAGTAACTATGAAATCAAATTGACGATAATCGCTAGAAATTAAGTGTTCATCATCCCATCAATTCCAGAGGGATAACATCAAGTCTTGCCCTGCATATTTTCTTATTAAATATTCTGTTTAACTGTAAAATATACCACACTACGGAATTAAAATGGGATGTTTTAACTCACGATCAAACGTATTTTAATCAAATTATTTTAATCAAGGTAACACACAGTTCTCTCAACTACTACTGCATACTGAGGGTCATAAAGTCTGTACTATTTGGCTTTAGTGGTGATCTATGAATTAAATGATATCAAACATTACTTGAAGAATTTTAGTAATTTGAATAGAAGTTGAACTTTCTTACAATGTTATTTGCATAAACTCCATTCAGATTGAACTTTTTTTCTTAAAGGGGTTATATGACGTTGCTAAAAAGAACATTATTTTGTGTATTTGGTGTAATGCAATGTGTTTATGCAGTTTAAGGTTCAAAAAATACATTATTTTCCACATACTGTACATTATCGTTGCTTCTCTATGCCCCGCCTTTCTGAAATGTGTCGATTTTTACAAAGCTCATTGTTCTGAGAAGCGAGGCGTGTTTTGCAAATCTCCCCACACCGTGATGTAGACATGTGGGGGCGTGTTTGAATGAGCCGTTTTAGGAGGGCGTAGTCGAGTCTTAACTTTATAAAGGGTATCTCTTTGGCTCTGAGACTTTAGTCTTTGCAACTTCAGGGATCTTATCTATGCACAAACAGCTTGTAACACTCCAAAGAGAAAGGAAAACTTTAAAAGGGTCATGACGATTTTTTTATTATTTTAAAATGTTCCTTGAGGTTTACTTATAATGTTCATAAAGTTTTTTGCACACAAAAAAAAAAAAGATATGTGGAAAAATTATTGTTTTTTTTTTTTACATGTTTTAAGGGGTGTGTCCTTTAAGGCTTGTCAGGAATCAGCCACTGTTATGATTGGTTAACGTTATTGCATAGGAAACAGTATCAATGCCCCGTCGCTATTGCATGCGAGTGTTTTGACAACATAAAACTGTCACGAATCTGGTCTGTGGTCTTCCACCCGATAGCCACCAGAGGTCGCCCTTTCATCATATTGACTCTTACACTGCACAGACTGTTTCACAATACCCCGTACTACATTTCTCAGCAGCCGTTTCACTAATTACACGCTCACACCTGAGACCCATCACACAATCACACACCCTGCATAAGCCATGGACTTCCTTGTTCTAATCGCCGAGTATTGTCAAGTGTTTATCACTGTCTAGTTGATAGCTACTTTACGGAGCCATTCTGAGTTTTCCTAGTTTTCAAAGTTTAGCATTTCCTGTGTATTTCCTGAGTCATTCGTGTCTAGATCCCGTGCCTGTGTATCTTGGATTTATCTTTCGTCTTGCCTAGGGCTGTGCAATTAATCGAAATTCAGTGTCGATTTCGATTTCATCCTCTAACGATTATGAAAATACAGTAATCGAGATAAAATGATTATTGTGCCCCGTTACGCCCCCTTTCCAGCGGTGCACATTCGTTCCTCAATAAAAGCCCAATTTCACGTGCAAATCAGTAAAATCATGTAACGAGACTTTTGCGAAATGTGACGTGCTTGATTTATTTAAGTTGATTAGATTTATTTATGTTTTTAAAAGCGTGAAAGAGAACTTGCGCTTCCTCGGGAAGATTACTGTGTAAGTTATGCGCTCAGAGACAGAACACAACACGGACATGTAAAGTCATCTTTTAGCGCCTAAACGGTCAAATACACATAAAAATGTGTCAAAATGCGGCGCTTAGTGATTATTCACGTAAACCATCGTCAGTTATGTAATAAATGAACGTAAAGAGTTGAGAATAAAAATACGTGTGTAACAGTAAATTGGATCCGTGCGGCTCTTAAAGTGACAACGGGCTAATATTCCTCCTGCGACTTTGTGCTTTATATTAATCAAACAACAAAAGACAAATTCAAAATCACTCACTGCTCTTGACTTTAGCTTTAATAACAGCTTTAATAAGAAACAAAGGAAGTTTAATTCTTACAGTGAAGACTATGCTGTTTTATTTTACATTAGGGTATTAAATTTCTCTAGTAGGCTGTTAAATGAATACACTTGCATTAAAAAAAAAAAACTTAAAGCGCAGTTTGTTTCATTTGTATCTTTTTTATTCTATTGTATTATTTAGCTTTTTTTATTACTGGCATTGTATTCCTTTGTTTTTTTATTACTGGCAGTTGAATTATTTTCAGTAATTTTTGAGGACCTTTTTTGTTGTTGTTTTTTTAACTAATATTAGTTACTCTGGTATTCTGCTGTGGTATTGAGAATTATGACATTTCGCTGGTCTCTAAAATGTAGATGTCATAGCAACCTTATTTACAGAAAATATATATTTGATATATATCACTATCTTTAAATAAATCTTTCATATAAAGTTTTGGTCATATGGCCCAATAATAATCGTTTTAAATAATCGTGATTACAATATTGACCAAAATAATCATGATTATGATTTTTGTCATAATCGAGCAGCCCTAGTCTTGCCGTTTGGACTGTGTTGGCACCTCGCCTGGATTATTGCTCACGTTTTTGGATTACCTCTCTTGTAAAGCCCCTTTGGATATTGTTAGCTGTCTGCTGACTCACGCCCGTTTTGGATGACTCTTTGCCTTGCCTGTGATATACCTGTTTGCTGGTGTTTTGACCACTGTGTTTTTGACCACGTCTCTGTGAATAAAGCTTGCAAATGGATCCTCACATCTCTCATCTCATCAGCTCCGTAACAGAATACTCGGCCTCACAAGGATCCAGCAGCTCTTCAGAGGAACACTGGCCAGGTATGGACACAGCACGGATATAATTGGCCCTTAAACAAGGCCCGCGTTCGCTGGTGAACTATATTCAGGAATTTTTAGCCATCACGCACTACTCTGATTTACTGCACTGTTTGTTGATAGAGTTTTTTTGTGATAGCATTAAACAACCTCTACAATCTGAGCTTAGACACGAGGGTCCATGTTCATCACTCGCTCAGTTTATGGATTATGCTTTGTTGACTGTTGGCTCCTTGTTTCCTGTGGGTGTCGCAGAAGAACAACGCGACACCGCATCTATGACTGAAATGGTGGCCGCACCGGAGCGCGCTCACATAATGGCGGCAACAGCTGAGCCCGTTCGCAAAATGGCGGCCACAACAACGCTCCGTTATGTCACAGCTGCCAATCCTGAGTCAAGCCAAGTCACAGCTGCCATTCATGCGTCAGGACACGTCATTGTTGATTTTCCTGAATCAAGTCAGGCCACCGCAGATCTTCAAGAGGCAAGTCATGTCACAGTTGATCTACATGAGTCCAGTCAAGTCACAGTTGAGCTTCATGAATCAAGTCAAGTCACAGCTGATCTTCATGAATCAAGTCAAATCACAGCTGATCTCCTAGAGTCTCGTCACGTCTCAGCTGATCTCCTAGAGTCTCATCACGTCTCAGCTGATCTCATAGAGTCTTGTCACGTCACAACTGATCTCCTAGAATCTCGTCACATCACTGCTGTTCTCCTAGAGTCTCGTCACGTCACAGCTGATCTTCCAGTCTCGTCACGTCACAGCTGATCTTCCAGAGTCTCGTCACGTCACAGCTGATCGTCCAGAGTCTTGTCACGTCACAGCTGATCTTCCAGAGTCTCGTCACGTCACAGCTGATTGTCCAGAGTCTCGTCATGTCACAGCTGTTCATCCAGAGTCCTGTCACTCTCTGTCTATTGCACCCAGATCGTTGAGGTCAGTTCTTCTGTCTCCCAGACTGGCATCCAGCGTGGAGGACCTACCGCTGGTGTCAGCATGTGCAGCTGGTATCCCTAAACCAGCGCTCTCAACCCCTCCTGTTTCTGAATTAATTCCCTTGTCGGAAGCGCTTCCCATGATGGGGATTGCTTTATGTTGCGTTTGGGCTGCGTACACCACCACAAAACTGCTCAAGATGGCGACGCCCCCTATTCCGCCTCCACTACACCACCTTCCTGGATTTTACTGTTTTAAGAGCGTCTGGAAGCTGGGGGGGCACAGACTGTTTCACAATACCCCGGACTACATTTCCCAGCAGCCATTTCACTAATCACACGCTCACACCTGAGACCCATCACACAATCACACACCCTACATAAGCCTATGGACTTCCTTGTTCTAATCGTTGAGTATTGTCTAGCGTTTATCACTGTCTAGTTCATAGCTACTTTATGGAGCCATTCTGAGTTTTCCTAGTTTTCAAAGTTTAGAATTTCCTGTGTATTTCCTGAGTCATTCGTGATTTGATCCCGTGCCTGTGTATCTTGGATTTATCTTTCGTCTTGCCGTTTGGACTGTGTTAGCACCTTGCCTGGATTATTGCTCACGTTTTCGGAATACCTCTCTTGTCAAGCCCCTTTGGATATTGTTAGCTGTCTACTTACTCACGCCCGTTTTGGACGACCCTTTGCCTTGCCTGTGATATACCTGTTTGCTGGTGTTTTGACCCTGCCTGTGTTTTTGACCACGTCTCTGTGAATAAAGCTTGCAAATGGATCCTCACGTCTCTCGTCTCATCAGCTCCGTAACAAAAACGGTCATTTCCAGACAAAGCATTATGAAATCATTTACTTATGGTTTGTGATGCAGCTGCTCGTTTACAAAACAAAACGCTCCAATCAATCCTCAGACATGAATAATTTGCCATTACAAATAAACTATCCACTTGTTCCTTATGCTGGGGTCCTTCTAATATCTGTACAAAGATTTGAACGAGCTGTTTAATCAGAATCAGAATCAGAATTAGCTTTATTGCCAGGTATGTTTGCCCATACGAGGAATTTGTTTTGGTGACAGAAGCTCCACAGCGTGACAGAAAGACAGTGACAAGACAAGACACAGATAATAAAAAATAATAATATACAAATATAAAAAATAGACAATGTGCAAAATAGCACAAACACAATATACAAAATAGACAATTTAGTCTGTACAGGTATGTTAGGTGCAAATTTGAAATGTAATAAGTATGTGTGTTAAATAAATGTATGATAGTGTTGTGTGTTTCAAGTTTATTGTTAAGTGTTCAAATGTTCATGAGATGGATTGCCTGAGGGAAGAAAATGTTCCTGTGCCTGGCCGTTCTGGTGCTCAGAGCTCTGTAGCGTCGACCAGATGGCAGCCGTTCAAAGAGGGAGTGTGCTGGATGTGAGGGGTCCAGAGTGATTTTGCCAGCCCTTTTGCTCACTCTGGATGAATACAGTTCTTGGAGAGTGGGGAGGGTTGTACCAATGATTTGCTCAGCAGTCCGGACTACCCTCTGTAGTCTTCTGAGGTCAGATTTGGTAGCTGAGCTGAACCAGACAGTTATTGAAGTGCAGCGGACGGATTCAATGATGGTGGAGTAGAACTGTTTCAGCAGCTCCTGTGGCAGGTTGAACTTCTTCAGCTGGCGTAGGAAGTACAACCTCTGCTGGGCCTTTTTCACAATAGAGTCTATGTGATTGTCCCACTTCAGGTCCTGGGAGATGGTGGTGCCCAGGAATCTGAATGACTCCACTGTCGTTACAGTGCTGTCCTGCACCAGACAGCCAGCTCTTTAACCTTCTGTCTGTAAGCAGACTCGTCACCGTCCTGAATGAGGCGTGTGGTGTCATCTTTAAACTTCAAGAACTTGACAGAGGGGTCTTTAGATGTGCAGTCATTGGTGTAGAGGGAGAATAGCAGTGGGGAGAGAAGGAGCTCCAGTGCTGATCGTACAAGTGCTGGATGTGTACTTTCCCAGCCTCAGGAAGCTGGTGATCCACTGACAGACAGAGGTAGGCACGGAAAGTTACTGAGCACTGAGTTAGTTTGGGCAGGAGGAGTGATGGGATGATCGTGTTAAAAGCTGAGCTGAAGTCCACAAACAGGATCCTCACATAAGCCCCTGGTCTGTCCAGATGCTGCAGGGTGAAGTGCAGTCCCATGTTGACTGCATCATCCACAGACCTGTTTGCTCTGTAGGCAAACTGCAGGGGTCCAGTAAGGGTCCAGTGATTTCCTTCAGATAAGCCAAATGGGAGTTGCTGGAGGTGTTAATGGTGTTTTTTTCAAACCTGCAGTAGAACTCATTCCCATTCTGATCGTCTGTCAGTTATTGATTCTCCACAGTGCTGGGGGATGGTGTCTTGTAATTGGTGATGTCTTTCAGACCTTTCCACAGTGAAGCAGGATCACTAGAAGAGAATTGGTTCCTTGGCTTTCCAGAATAATTCCTCTTTGCCACTCTGATCTCCTTTTCCATTGTGTATTTGGGCTGTTTATACAAGACTCTGTTCCCCTTCCTGTAAGCATCTTCTTTGGCCTGTTCGTGTCTTATTACGTCATCCACGGCGGTAGAATTTTGAGGTATATAACTCCTCCTCATTTGTGAATGTGATTGAGTCTCCTTCTCCTTCTGTGGGCCCAGACGAGCTGTTGATATTGTTCAATTCTGTTTGCTCCGATATCTTAGATGTAGTGGCCCCATATAAGGTTAGGAAACCTAAACCTAAACTTAATCCAACTCCATGGCTTAATAACGATACTTGTTTTCTGAGGCAGGAATGCAGAAAGGCTGAACGGAAATGGAGAAAGGATAAGCTGCAGGTTTCACTGCAATTTATGAGGTAGTGTTTTTTAGATTACCAGGCTGCTGTGAGAACTGCAAGGCAAAATTATTTCTCAAAGGTCATTGCACAGAATTACAATGCCCCTGCAGCCCTTTTTTCAATAATTAATAGACTTCTCAAGCCGATTGGATGTTCTACTTTGACCCCCTCTTTGGAGGTATGTCAAATGTTTCGGACATTTTTTGTGGAAAATATAGAAAAGATTAGAATTTGTCTGCCTACATTCTCAGCTGAGTCTGTGATGCTACCGGCTTGTGTAAGGAGTTTTGAGCTCTTTGAGCAGGTGTCTCTGGCGCAAGTTATGGATATTATTATGCGTTTGAAGCTTACATCTGGTGGTTGTGATGTGGTTCCTTTTCGTCTTAAGGAGATGGTTGATGTTGTTGGGCCGAGTATTACGTCTATTGTCTACAGTAGTCTTCATAATGGAGTAGTTCCAACTGGCCTTAAACAGGCGGTTTTTCAGCCACTTCTTAAAAGCCTAATTTAGACCCTCTAGATTTGAAGAATTATCGGCCCATCTCAAAATTACCATGCCTAGCAAAGATTTTAGAGAAGGTGGTCTATTCCCAGTTAATGTCATTTTTAAGTAGGTATGAGATATTAGACAAATTTCATTCCGGTTTTCGAGTAGGTCACAGCACTGAGTCTGCACTTTTAAGGGTTGTTAATGACCTCCGTATAATCAGAGATGCAGGTAATGCAGCAGCTTTGATTTTGTTGGACTTAAGTGCAGCTTTTGACACAATAGACCATGTTATTTTTATAAAGTGGTTATCCCATTTAGTTGGAATTCGTGGGATGGTTTTAGAGTGGTTTAAGTCTTATTTGTCACATAGATCATCCTCTGTAATGTATGGTAACTTTGCTTCAACGACAGTGCCTGTTATTTGTGGTGTCCCCCAGGGTTCTGTTATTGGCCCTATTTTATTTTCATTGTATATGTTGCCCTTGGGCTCAATTTTTTAAAAATACGGCATGTCGTACCATTTGTATGCGGATGATACACAGATCTATTTACCTATGAGAATGGGAGAGAATAATGGCTCGAATTTGCTTTTTGCATGTTTAGAGGAGGTTAAGAGCTGGATGTCTCAAAATCTGCTTCAGTTAAACCAGAGTAAAACTGAGATTATGTTTTTTGGCTCTGTCAGAGGATGTTCAGATATGTCCACATATTTGAGTTCATGGTCTGATTATTTCCATGATCAAATAAGGAACTTAGGTGTGGTGTTTGACCCAGAGCTGAAATTTGACAAGCAGATTAATGCTGTAGTAAAGAGTTGTTTTTTCCAGATTAGGTCTATTGCTCGCCTAAAGCCTATTCTGTCAAGAAAAGACTTAGAGAAGGTTATTAATGCCTTTGTTTTGTCTCGTCTGGACTATTGCAATGTATTGTATGTGGAGTCCTGCCAGACCACTATTTCACGTTTGCAATTAGTTCAGAATGCAGCAGCTAGGCTGCTAGTGGGTGCTAAGAAAAGTCCTCTCCTATTTTAGCTTCTCTCAAATGGCTACCCGTGAGCTATAGGATAAAATATAAAACTCTTTTATATGTTTTTAAAGCATTGCATGGGATGGCCCCTGCTTAAGTGTCGGAGCTCATTGCTGTTCGTCAAGCACCTAGGTCTCTAAGATCCAATAATAAGTTATTGCTTACTGTCCCTCGTACTCATTTAAAGTTAAAAGGGGATCAGGCCTTTGCTGTTGCAGGGCCGAAGCTCTGGAATAGTCTGCCTCAGGTACTTAGAGAGGTCTCATCGTTAAATGCTTTTAAAGTTGAAGTCAAAAACTATTTCTTGTCTTTAGCCTTTGAGAGTGTGGGCTAGTCTTTGCTGTTAGTTGAATGTGTGTTGTCTTATGTTCTGTGTTTTAATGACTGTTTCTTGATTGTTCAGCACTTTGGTCTGCAGGTGCAGTTGTAAAGTGCTCTATAAAAAGTGAAATGAAAATGACGGAGCTGTCTGAGTTTTGCAGTGAACCACGGTTTGTCGTTGTTGTAAGTTAGATGAGTCCTGGTAGGAATGCACATATCTTCACAGAAACTGATATAAGATGTTACAATCTCTGTGAGCTCATCCAGATCGGCGGCGGCAGCTTCAAAAACACTCCAATCAGTGAGGTCGAAACAGGCTTGTAAAACCCGCTCTGTTTCATTAGTCCATCTCTTTACAGTCCAATACAGGTTTAGCTGATTTCAGTTTCTGCCTGTAGGTTGATGGTACAATTATTCACAACAGTCAGTGGAGGTTTTTGGGTGTGTGTGTGGGATTGTGGGATTTACTGGACATAAAGGTGTAGTGTGAATATGTGGAGTTACTGGACATAAAGGTGTAGTGTGAATATATGGACCATGGTCTCGGGTTATAGATCAAGGCTTCCTATCATGAAGGGTTCTGGTGGTCAGAATACACAATTCTGAAAACAGCTCCAGTAACATGAGATTTTAAAGGAATAAGGTCTTCTAGTCTTCTAAAACCCCCAAATACTGCACATTTAAAAGAAACGATTCTACAGCAGAACCCCAGTGAACCTTTCTTACCAAGAGTGTGGCATCTGTCTTGCTTGCAACAGGCTGCCTGTTTGTGGGAGTTCGGAACAAATTGTGTCAAATGCCTCATATGTGCTCCAGTTATGTCAGGCTATAGAGGGATATAGATTTATGTTTGTTTGTTGGATTGTTTTAATATAGAACAACATTTACTACTTTGATGCATGACGTATGACTCAGAGAAGACAGAGAGTGTAGAATCCAAGTGCAGCATAAAATATTTAATAAAAATAAATCCAAACATGTAGAAACATGGGCAAAAAATGAGTAAATCCAGGCAAGAAACAGAACTGGTGACAACACACATGAAACACCCTAGATAGACAACACCAGTCACCAAACTGAGCAGATAACAAGGAATAAATAGCCTACACTTGGGAACTAATCAAGGAAATGAGACATAGGTGACAGATATAAGGGCTAATGACAGAGACTAGAAAAACTACAAATTTACTACAAACAGAAACAGGAAACTATGAAAACAGAAAGCACAAAATAAAAGTCCAAATGGACATGTAAACACAAAATAGAGCACAAAATAGTAAACAAAAGACCCAACAGAGAACAAGGCAGATGGCAACATATACTTACAATTATATTTTTACAGTTAAGTAGAATTATATTTTTTTGACTACAATAATGAGAATTTGGGAGCAGGGTTGGCTTAACTGTAACCAAAATAAATATTAATGGTTCTAAAAAGCTTGATTTATAATGATATATTTTCATATTTTATTTTATTTTGTAGTTATTTTACCAGTCTACTTTTCCCCACAGGGAAAATATTAATGAATATGCGAAACAGATACTTTCATTCTGATGTTTTTGTATTCGTGTAATTTGAGTGTTTTGTTTTGTTTTTTTGTGAAGAAAATTAAAGCAAAAACTCCATTTGAGTTGGAGTTTCTGTGAAGTAGATGATGTTTGTGAGAAGAAACTCTCAGTAAAGAAGCAGCGTGACATTGGAGACCTCAGATAACTTGATCTACTCATCTGAGACAGCAGACAGCATTACTTATTTACTGACTGTCCCAGCCTGCAGCAGATTGGGCCAGCACGCAGCTCATAGATCATTCAGTGCTGTCTGATTGTTGTGTTGAAGGTGCTTGTGTCTTTGGCTGACACCAGTGGTCTTCTCTGAGCTCCTGTGTGCTGCCCGGGACGTGAGTGTGTCTCTCTTTTTTATTCATTGAACACATACTCATAGTCTGATGAATGTTGAGCTTACTAGACTTTAGTATAGTGAAAAACAGGTTTGTTAGACTTTGCCTAATCATTCATTTTTATCATGAGTAGACTGTGTTCAGTCAGGTTTCTTGCTCTTTACAGATAATCAATCATTTGTCTGTAGTATGCATGACATTAAAAGAGAATGCTTTTGAAAATCAAACTGCTTTAAGTTTACTTCAGGAAGTATGGTATTTGATCACTGCTAGGCCCATCCACTTTCAGGTTTTATAAGTTTGTACTGACCAACACAAAATCTGACTAAAGCACAAATAACATTGTTTCCATCCACACATTTTTATGCAAATTTTGAGGGATCACAGTAAAAATGCTCGATAGAAGACTTATATTAAAAAACTGGAAGTCATCCTCACCTCCCTCTTTTCAAATTTGGATTATGGACATGATCTCTGTCATACAAATGGAAAGAATTCGATTTCTGGTCTAACTCCACTGAAAAGTTTTCCATTGTCTGGGGATCATTTCTTGGATATTTAGACAAACTAGCTGCCCAACCAACCTCTAATGTTTCCAATGAGGGTTGAGTTGTACATTACCTTCAGGCATTCCCATCTTTTCTATATGGTATGTCTAACTACTGAACCTGTTTTTATTATTGTTAGCTTTATAATTTATGTCTAAGATATTGCATATATGTGACCCTGGACCACAAAACCAGTCATAAGTGTACATTTTTTGAAATTGAGAGTTATACATCATTTGAAAGCTGAATAAATAAGCTTTCCATTGATGTATGGTTTGTTAGGATAGGAAAATATTTGGCCGAGATACAACTTTTTGAAAATCTGGAATCTGAGGGTGCAAAAAAAATCGAAATACTGAGAAAATTGCCTTTAAAGTTGTCCAAATGAAGTCCTTAGCAATGCATATTACTAATAAAAAATTAAGTTTTAATATATTTACGGTAGGAAATTTACAAAATATCTTCATGGAACATGATCTTTACTTAATATCCTAATGATTTTTGGCATAAAAGAAAAATGGATAATTTTGACCCAAACCATGTATTTTTGGCTACTGCTACAAATATACCCCAGCGACTTGAGACTGGTTTTATGGTCAAGGGTCACATATATGTATTTTTTATTGTTATTATTTAATTTAAATATTGTTTAGTTATTATTATTTCAAATATGCGCAACCAAAACTCATGTGGCTTTGCCTCGACAGATCATATGATTGGATAAATATATAATTCAGTCACGAGACTCTAGATGCACACAGATGGGTCCATAATGCGATCGGCTAGATATCACATGATCATTACATTGCACAAGCTGATTGGTTTCTTCTGCATCTGCAGACAAAAAGCTTTCTGCTTGACAAAGCTTGGTTCTGTGTTTGCTGTAAGTTAATCTGTACCCTCCACCTCCCCCAGCTCCACCTGCATAGATCTGCTACAGGTGATTCAACGTATGCTATTTGTGCAGCAGCAGCAGCATGTCTTACAAGTTCACAGCAGTATGCCTTTGGATAAATTGCCAATATCAAGTCTCTGTACTTGCTCAGCTGGAGAATCAACAATAATCAACAGCAGCAGAAGCTTAGCAGATCTTTTCCACCAAGACCAAATACATTAAAGGTGCCATAGAATGCATTGATACAATATTTTAAATTGTTCTCTGATATCTACATAGAAGGTATGTGGCTTAGGTAAGGGCAAAAAATCTCCAGAAACGGTCGTACATATACATTTACAACCCTAGGATTTCTCCCTAGAATGAAATGGTCTGTTATTGGCTTATTTGGAAGGGTCATGAATAATAATGATGAGCTCTGCTCTGATTGGCTGTTTTACAGTGCGGCTCTGCTCTGATTGGCTGTTTCACAGTGCGGCTCATTTCAGTAGCTCACAGCAGGAAGGAAACACTGAGAGGAAAATATATATTTTAATACTTTCTCTCGCAGTTATATCATCAGGTAATTATACTGTATATAAAATGCGGGCATCAGGGAGCCGCTATTAATATGCGGGGCACTGAAACTGCTTTCAAATGCACAATCGTGTTTTAGTTTCACTTTCGCTTTCGAGATTTGCGATCGCACAAACTCTGTTTATACTATGGAGCGGCAGTACTTACCACACATTTTACAAGATCAGATGCTTGTCAGTGGTGCTCAGGATCTGTTAATCATTCACCATCATCCTCAGTCATCTCTTCTCTGTTTATGTGGTAAGTGAAATCTTATGTACTGTAATGTAACAGGCTACCGCTAGCAAGGAGCTAACCATGTCCCTTTAGTGGCTCACGTTACTTTATTAGAACGCGTTATTTCCTTTCTGTGCCTTTCTGAATACAGACACCAACCCATCCCTGCACTTCACATCCCCTGCACAGCCTGGAACATAACATTTATTTCCATGATCTGCCATTTTCGCTGTTATCCTCGCTTTTTTCTTCACAATACCTGCTGAGCGGAAGATGAACATCAGGAGAATTAGTTTTTGACATAAAAATTATTACACATCTATTAATTTCCTCCTAATAATAAAGTACTAGTATGATGTATTGGTTAAAGCTTGGGGCCAGTAAGTAAAGGTTGGTGGTAAAGGAACAATAAAACTACTGTTCACCTCACAGACAATAAACCAGGTCAATAAATCTCATACACTTAAACTCATAAAAAAGGAGGGACCAAAATATCTACTTGACTTAGGCTAGAAGCAACCATCTTCCGCTCTGCAGAATGGTTCGTCTGTGCAGGTTCGGCTGGCTTAGAACATGGGCGGGTATATGCAAATTTTGGGGGCGTAACTATTAGTGATCCCGACTGTTACGTCACAATCGGTGTTATGTTCTGATTTGCCTATTTTTCAGTGGTCTTTTTTATTCACGAGGTTTACATAAGAAGGAGGAAACAATGGTGTTTGAGGCTCATGGTATGTCATTTCCATGTACAGAACTCTTATTATTCAACTATGCCAAGGTAAATACAGTTTTCCATTCTATGGCACCTTTAACATTGCCATCCATTTTGAGAGATGTCATGTCTGAACCGGACTAAACAATGCACCAATCAAATTGCACACCATCTAAAATATTGTTTTAGTCATTTTGAAATGCCTTAGCCAAAGTCTGTCATCAAAATATATAGGTAAGGTATAATTACCTCTTAAAACACCATTGTGTTCCCAAACATCTGCGCCAGTTTCCCAGGAAGTGAAGATTTTGTTCCCTTGAACACATGGGTTGGACACGGTGCTTTATTCTCAAATGTTTTAAGCGATATTCCAATTTGCAGCTTCAGATAAAAGCATAGCTAGTATCTCACATTCACTCTGTTTGTGCTAAGGCAATATTTATCACAATTTGAAATCAATTAAACAGAACCAGCTGCTAGTCAATAAAACCAGCACTAATAACCGTCATAAACTAACCTTAAGCAGCATGGAAATGCATGCTGATTTAACTCTTTCCTGGCCATTGAAATTTCAGGATTTCTGTGTTTTCACTGTTTTATGGTAGGAGGCAATATTACATATCTTCTGATAGAGTATTGAATGTCTGGAACAAAAAAAAAAAAAAAAAGGTGAAGAAGTAGCAGAAACAAGTGGATGCATGTAAAATAACATGATCATCAAAACTGCCTAAAGTTACCAAATGAAATGTCGGCCCAAGAAGTGTTGTAGGACTGTGCGAGCTTTGGGGGTGTTATAGGACTCTATCTACAGTCCTGCTCACCATTATTGGCACCCCTTCATTTTTTGCATAACCTGTACAATATCTTCAGGAAAAAATGAAAATGTACCAAAATTATATTATCAGGATTTTTTTAATTAGAGGTCCAAAGTAATTAAACAATGAACATTGTTTTTCAACTTGCATGTAGTAATTTCAAAGAAGAAACCGGAAAAAAATGGCATGGGCAGCAATAAAGGCACCCTTCCTTAATATTTGTTTGCACACCCTTTCGCAGCAATGACAGCCTCCAAACATTTCTTGTGCAAGAAGCTTATAGATGGCTACTTCTCTGCTGTTATTTTCCCACTCTTCCTTTGAAATTTTTTCAAGCTCTTGAACATTTGCAGGGTTCTTTTCCCTAATGGCAGATTTCAGCTCACACCAAAGATTTTCAATGGGATTGAGATCAGGACTCATTGCTGGCCATTTTAAAACAGTCCATTTTTTTTCTTTTCAACCATTCCTGTGTGCTTTTGGATGTGTGCTTGGGGTCTTTGTCTTGCTGGAGAACCCATGATCTTCGACTCAAACCAAGTTTTCTTACACTAGGTAGGACATTTCGCTCCAAAATCTCTTGGTAATTCTCTGATTTCATGATTCCTGTGATACGGTCAGGGCCTGCAGTATCAGACGCAGCATAGCAGCCCCACAGCATTATGGATCCTCCACCATGCTTAACTGTTGGGTAGGGTGTTCTTTTTCTTGTAAGCTTCATTGCGCCATCTGTAAACAAACTGTTGGTGTGCATTGCCAAAAAGCTGTGTTTTTGTTTCATCTGTCCACAGAACATTTTCCCAGAAGGATTGTGGTTTGTCCAGGAACTCTTTAGGAAAGATCAGTCTTTTCTTTTTATGTCTTTTCTTCAGCAATGGTGTCTTCCTTGGCCTTCTCCCATGAAGCCCTGCTTGGTTTAGTGTGCGGTGTATAGTACTTGTTGAAACCATGACCCCAGACTGTTCCAGGTTGGCCTTCAGGTCTTTGGATGTTAGACGTGGTGTTTTTTCCACCATTCGCACCAACCTTTGAAGAGTTCTCTCATCCATTTTTCTCTTTCCCCTACGTCCAGGGAGGTTCTTCACAGTTCCATGCTTGGCAGACTTCTTAATAACATTGCACACTGTTGAATCATGGATACCAAGGTCTTTGGAGATGGCCTTATACCCTTTGGAGGTCTTGTGTTTGCTAATAATAGCACTTCTGATGTCCTCAGACAGCTCATTTGTCTTCACCATTATGACAAAGGAACAGGGAGTAACATGTGGCTTTTTAAAACACTGAAATCATCATTCAGTGGCTAATTTATGTCACATGGGCACTGACAATTTATCACAGGTGATTCTCATTTGTGATTTAACACAGGTGAATCAAAATGTATTTCCATACTGATTTATAGTAAAGGGTGCCAATACCAGTGTCACAGCAAGCTTTACGTTTTTCTATTTTTTCTCCCATTGTTTTTTGTTTTAAATTGTTGTTTATCATTTGCTCTTTTGTATCAAACACAAGTTCTCTATAGAAAAAAGCTGTTTCACTTGATTAAATTTTTTTCAGGAGATATTCCACATTATGTACTTAAACTTCATGGGTGACAATAATGGTGAGCAGGACTGTACTCCATCTATGATTTGATCATCGTTCTGAATCCGATCCAGACTTAACGGCAAAAACATGCCATTTTCTCAGCTTTTTGTTGAAAATGTTGCTATTTTAATTCAAATGTACCCATATTCAAGTGTAAAAAAAAATGTTCAGATATTAATACAACAAAATATTCTGTGGGCTGTGAAAGTTTTGTGAAAATGATCAAAAACGCTGGCAGGGAAAGAGTTAAGCTGCTCTTTGTGAAGTGAAAATTAAACCATTCGGAATTTCAGTTTGATCTTATTTTATTGTTTTGATTCATTTGATCCTCCCTAATCTTTCTTGAACACACATGAAAACTGATATCTTTGGTTACTGTGGTCTGTGTCCCATACATCAGTTTTCACTCGATGTTCCTCATTTGTCAGTCACTTTTGATATAAGTGTCTTCTAAACAAATAAATGTTAATGTAACTTCCATAACTGGGAGGCGGATGGGTCTCTGGGATTAGATGCGGTAGGATGCTGATGGTAACACAGAGGTGGGGCTCTAAGAAAAGGGGCGGAGGGGTGGGACTCAGGCGAAGGGGACAGAGTTCAGAGAGCACCGGGATTGGCTGCCGGGTGCAGAGGGGTGGTGCTGCAGCACTGCAGTGCATGCGTGTGTGTGTGTGTGAGTGTTTTCTGTGCATTTCATTCCCAGTGTATTATTAGAGTCTGGGTTTCCCCAGCTGAAGCTCATATAGTTGTGTTCTGTAGAGCTGCAGTCAGCAGCATTCAGACTGATGGGAAACAGCTGGAAACACTCGAGTGGACAGCACTGTTAGGAGTGTTGTGTGTGTGTAAGTTTGTATTATGGAGTGGCTGCTGTAGACTTCAGTAGATTGTTTTCGCATTAACAGAGACTGTCAGGTGTTTCAGCACGCCATACATCACTTAAACTCCATCCACATGCTGCCCTGTATCTTAGGCTTTTACAGGCAATAGGTCACATGCTGTATCAAGTTAGTTATTTTTTTCTACTTTTGACCTGTTTTACAGTGGTTACAGTGCTGTACATCTCCATTGTGGTGGCAGCTTTTATTTACAATTGTGGGATTTTTAATGATTGCAGAGAGTCACAATATCATCCAAACAATGATGATGGTCATCCATCGGTCACAGTCGGGCTGTCATTGAGCATCTGTCAGCTCAGTTTTTGCTGTGTTTTCCTCACCGCTTGAGCTAGTCAGACCTTGTTGCCTGCTTTTTGGCCAACTGAGTAAGACGGAGCACTTGATTGGCTGTTGAGCTTAGCGAACCATTGCACAAGAAGAATCTTCGTTGACTTCGTTGACTGTTGACTTTAGTCTTTATGGTATGTTCAAGCACAACTTTTTTGGCCCAGATGCAGTTGACAACAAAGTCGGCTTTCTTTGATGTTGGTTTGGTGTGTCATGGCCTTTAGGACCCACACAGGCCACAGAATTAATATGTGAATTGACTATCATTCTTCTTTTGTATTCATTTTAAAGGATGCGGTGACTGGTGTGTTATGGGTGGTAACCTGGGAGTTGCTATTAAGTTCTGAGTGGTTTTATGAGTTACTATCTAGCTTCAAGGGTGTTCAGGTTCATTTTTAAGGGCATTACTAAGTTTCTGCTACTCTGTTCTGGGTGGTTGCTTCTAGCAATAAGTCAAGTAAATATTTTGGTCCCTCCTTCAATGTAAGTTTATGAGATTTATTGACCTGGTTTATTGTCTGCGAGGTGAACAGCAGTTTTGTTGTTCCTTTACCACCAACCTTTACTTACTGGCCCCAAGCTTTAACCAATACATCATACTAGTACTTTATTATTAGGAGGAAATTAATAGGTGTGTAGTAATTTTTATGTCAAAAACTAATTCTCCTGATGTTCATCTTCCACTCTCAAAGAAAGAAAGAGTGAATTTAGATCATCAGAAGACTTCTGAGATTTATTGTCTGCTTTCATAGTTCAGTGCTGGTAGCTAGAGCTCAGATGTGATGTTGTTGCCCCATCTGCTGGGTAAAAAAAAACTATAAACAATGCAAAATCATATCTGAAAGCCTCTTATGTAAGCTGCTGCTGACCGGTGGAAGTGTTGTTTCTGTCCTGAGGGTGTTGTGTGCTCTGCGTTTGGTCAGATAGGGAATGTGATATTCTCATGAATGATTCAGTATCATCTCTCCTACAGGAACAACCAACTCAAAACCAGTCATCCTTATGTAAATCCTGAGAAAAAGCTAAAAACCTCAGATAACATTAGGTTCAAAGTCCACTATCACAGCAGCAAAACTTGTTGAGATAACTTTGAGATCTCCTGTCATTGACCTTATAATTGCATGCTTTCATGTAGGGTTGAAACTAAATTCTTTAGACACTGACCCTCCTGGAACAGAAAATAGTCTTGTAGATCCTTGTAGGAGCCTTCTTGTAGATCCTCGTGAAAATAATTAACATTTCAGATAATTTGGGATTAGTTTAGGTTCATGTCAAATTGTAAAACCCTAGAAAAACTTAATTATATTCACAATTCAAATATATATTTTACACAGTGGTTACACCAAGTTTACCATCATGTCTTTTTTATGATAATAGTACAAAAGATTAAAAAAGCAACATGAATGCAAAGATTGCATTACTAAGAATTTTCAGATATTTTTTAAAGATGTTCCTTGTATATCATTATTTGTCATGGACGTTGATACATGATACTCTCTGTTTGTGTTGAGTTGATATTGATGCAGTTGCTGATTCTTTATCTGTAGATAGCTGATCTCAACTACAAACATTACAGACAGCACGTGTGTTTTGAGTGAGAAACTTGTGAATGTGTGTAATGAGTGCTGAGACTGAACTAATGAACTGATTGATTATTTGACCTAGTGTCAGATCTGCAGTCAGCCACCATCTCAGTCTCCTGAAGATCTGCTGATCTGGACTGATCTGCGCCGGTGTGGGCTTTAGATTGTTTATATTTGTGTGTATGTAGCTTTCTTTTGCTTAATATGAATGTGTCAGTTGTCTACATGGTGAAGTGTTTTGGTAATATTTGTTTCATCAGAACAAATCTGTAATTCAGTACATATTAGAGATACATATGTAATTTAATATAATTTAATATGAGATGTGAGTTGGGTAACACTTTAGTATAGGGACCAATTCTCGCTATTAATTAGTTGCTTATTAGCATGCCTTTTATTAACATATTGGCTGTTTATTAGTATTTATAAAGCACATATTCTGCATGACCATATTCTACATCCCTAATCCTACCCAATACCTAAACTTAACAACTGCCTATTAATAAGCAACACATTAGGAGTTTATTGAGGCAAAAGTCATAGTTAATGGTTTGTTAATAGCGAGAATTGGACCTTAAAATAAGGTGTGATCGTGAGTTGTTTAAATAAAAGGTAATTATCATGTTTCTTTATATAAAAACTACATCTTAATGTATTATTAGTTTATCCATCTAAAGTGTCTTACAGACCACCTATTACATGTTTAGACCTCCTGGAGCAAACTGAGGTTAAGTATCTTGAAAGTGATGGTGGTAGTTTCTCTTTCAGATTTAAACTTCCGCTAACACACCACAGCAAGTCATAGCAAATGCATAGCATACCTGGTAACTAACATACATTTTTAAGAGTGGCCTTTTCTAATCATGAACAATTTGACTGAATTTTTCTTTGAAGTTCATGTTTGGAAATGGTTGTCCCAGTATAAAGTGTGTGAATGAAACTGCATCCTAACGTCTGTCTCTTGTCTATCTGTGATTATTGGTTTTTTTTTTTGTTTTGTTTTTCTATGAGTGTTCATAGAGTGCATTTTCATGCATGCAATACTATGCAATACAGTGATGAATGAGAGATGACAAACAAACATATGTTGCAAAAGGCTAATGCATCTTATTTGATACATTTTAACATGATTGTTCTAAAACCATGTATGGATAATCAAGTAAACCCAAGCTGCTTCAGTCCAAGTGTTCATCTTGAAATATTACTAACAATATAAAAGATATTCTTACGTTTGCTTTATAAAAATCATCTATGACATGAAGGGGGGCTAAAATGCCTTTTACTTGCTAAAAAAGTATAAACAATCAATCAGATGACAAAGGGCATGTAGAAACAAGTCATGGAAGCAGGTCTGTACATCTTATTTCAAAATGATTAACTTTATGGTAAATCTTCATCATAATTTTAAGTAAAGCAGAGTCCAGGCAATAAGAGATTGTTTGTAACTCTAGACAAATTCACTAAAGTTCAGAGCTGACAGCAGACGTCTGCTTTACTGGCTGCCCTTTGAATGTGAAGAAAGAAATGTGAAACTAATGTTTTCACATTTACAGAATTTGCATCAATCCCAGCTTATGTTTGGATTGACTATAGCAATAGCATAAATAATAAAAAATGTGGCGTTTCTTTCATTATCATGGGTTTTTTAAAGTCAGTGGGCCTCCCTTTTGACATGACGTACACAATGGCAGTGGAGCTGGAGCTGTTAAGCTAATTTTGTTTTTCAGATCCTATGACAGATCCACTTACTTCCAGTTCCCTTTCTTAGGTTCACTTTTATGCCACTGTCAGTGTTTCCTTGGATTCATGGGTTTTGCTATTCCAGCTGATTACTAGAATACAAAGCTATCAAAGCTTATGCTTTTTCAACACAACTTTGATATTCTTTTAGTTAACCATCAGTTAAAACAAATGATCAAGTTTCTTTTTCTGCGTCGTCATCAAGAACACATTTGAGCAAGCGTTTTCTTCCTTTTGAGTTTTGCCGCAGGATGTTATTTCATAAGTATTTGTCTCCATGCATTCTCATGAGAGAAAGGCAATTCGTAGTCTGTCCACTGCTGAAGTTTAGAGGATCCGCATGAGCCTGGGGACCCGGTCTGGGGCCTGAGTAAATGGAAAACGAGTCTCTCTCTCATTCCAGAGCAAGAGCCACACATTCTCCAGCGGGGATTTATACGAGCTTCTGGGCAGGATAGACTGAAAGAGCAATTATCTGTGCATCGGTTTCACAGAAATCTGAAGGAGAAAACACTAACACATGCTTATAAGACTCTGATGATGCTGTCTCTTGGCTTTTGGGCCAGGTTTTGCAGCCCTATATAAATCAGTTATTTTAATTTTTACTGATTTTTTTTTTTTTTTTCAGTTTGTTGCTGCTGCCCAACATTACATCATACACCAGATCTTCCCCTAAAGTACTCTAGATGCTACAGTATGTCCTCTTTCTTAGATGACACCAGGGGCAAATCCCAGTTGGAAGTGAGCTTCCCAAGCCCTGCTCACTCTGAAGGGCAAAGGCCTTGAATTGGGGAGTTTGTAGAGAGCAGAGCAGCTGTGACTCATAATGCAGCCAATAAGAATGCACTTGATGAAGAGAGCACTGAAAGACCACTTAATTTCCTCATTATATTCACCTGGAAGGTGTCCCAATTCAAAGGCTGCATCCCTTTAAGGACTCAGACTTCAAAGGCCACACCTATGTAGGTTGGACCGAGGGTTGTTAAATTAAAGGTGCTTTCTTCACAGCGATGCCATAGAAGAACCATTTCTGGTTCCACAAAGACCCATTCAGTCAAAGGTTCTTTAAAGAACCATCTCTTTCTTACCTTTTTATAATCTGAAGAACCTTCTTTCGCCACAAAGAACTTTTTGTGAAACGGAAAGGTTCTTCAGATGTTAAAGGTTCTTTATGGAACCATTTAGACAAAAAGGTTCTTCTATGGCATCGTGAAGCACCTTTATTTTTAAGAGGACTGTTTTTGTCGCCTCTGACAACGGTGACAAGCGGCAGTCATGTTTGTACTGGATGGTTTTTTTCTTTAAGTTTTAAAAACAAAACAGGTCTAAATATGTTCACCTTGGTCCATTTATGTACACAATAAAATGTATAACTTTATAAAATCTTGGTAAGATATATGTGAACATTTTTACAACATTATCCTTATATGTTTTTTATTTTTACATTTGTATCATTAGATAAAAAGATTATTCGACTAATTATTACCCAATACTTACATTTAAAAGTGTAATTTGGCAACGTCTCTAAAAAATATCCTGTCGTCACTGGCGCGCAATGAATTCTGTGGTGACGCATTCACCCTTCAAATGCGCTTTGAGTTGGGACGCAGCTCATGGTAATGCAGCACAGTGTCCATCACACCATTGGCTTGTTACAACAGTAATTTCTTATTAGTGCTTAGAAAACTTTGGTAACACTTTATTTTAGGGTCTCTTAACTAGTTACTTATTAGCATGCATATTACTAGAATATTAGTCATTTATTAGTAGTAATTAAGCACATATTAATGCCTTATTCTACATGACCTTATTCTACATCCCTAATCCTACCCAATACCTAAACTTAACAACTACTTTACTAACTATTAATAAGCAGCAAATTAGGTAATTTAATAAGAGAAAAGTTGTAGCTAATAGTGAATAAGTGTTCCCTATTCTAAAGTGTTACCAAGAATTCTGTCTCTTCTTTGGACCCTGCAGGTACTCAACATTTATTTAATGCATTTACTATTACTACACATTTCTTACTGACTTATTTAAACTTCATATGAAATGCATGACAAAAATGCTAGAATTTCATGTAATAGTATATCACAACAAAACAACTTCAATTGTTCTTTTTATAGGCCTATGTTAACTCAAATTCTCCAGCCATCTAGCTTTAAAATGTATTGTGAGGACTCGCCACCCTGGGTCACATGACCATGAAGGGTAAAATTACTTCCTTGAAGGTGACTATCACTAACGGACTTGTGGAAGGGATTTAGTTGTTTACTCTAGCTGGGAATGTCACTTCAAATGGCGTTCTCTTTCTTAAAACGCCATTGGAATTCAACCAGATCTTCTTTCTGCAGTCCTACAGATCCTAGTTAAACTCAGCCTGTTAAACAAGCCTCAGCAGATATGACCACATAACACGCCTGCTTTCAGAGAAAGCACGTCAGAATCAGAAATATGGAATGACATCAGTAGCTATGTTTCCATCCACTTATTTTTATGTGCATTGTGGGATATCGCATAAAAAAACGCTGGATGGAAACTCCAAGATGCGCATAAATTTTAAAAATGCACATTAAAAACTTATGCGCTCAGCTAAGTAGGATAAATTTCTTATCCGGTAAGAAAACATGCGCGTAAACTACGATGGAAACACTATTACTGAATAAATTCCTTAATGCGCATCAAAAAAGACATGTGACTTTGCGATGGGACAGCATAAAACTGGACCAAGCAATGGACCGATCTCATTGCACAGCATCTGAAATGCTAGTTTGGTCATTATAATATGCTTGAGCAAAATCTCGTCAAAGTGCTTTGTTATAATTGACTCCAAGAACTGCGTTCCCAAACAGCAGACTCGGAAAATAAGATAACATGACCGGGTTTCATCAGCGCGCTCTGAAGCTTGTAATTTATTGTATACACATATTATTATATACATTGCCTTCTGCTATACTGCAGTAAATTTAGTTTTTCTTTGTGATATTTAGCTCAAGTTAATCAGGAAGGGATGATTTTGCTCTCTTCAACTCCCTGGATGGAAATGGTGCTTTATTTGCAAATGTTTTATGCGATATTCCAATTTTGCGCATACGTTTAATTCGTAACTTTGGATGGAAACATAGCTAGTTTCTGCTGGTACTGTGTGACATTTTTCAGGGGTGATGAAAAAGCAATTTTAACACCCTTGAGGGTGGAGGCCCCTTTTCATATTTTCTGATCAGTTCTTGTTAAACCATATAACTTTGTGATGACTTAAGGCTGGTTAATGAGAATATAGTAATGACTGGCAGGCGTAATAATAAGACGCTGTGTTTGTGGGCCTGGTGGGAGTCATATGATGTGAGTTGAAGCAGATGTTTTCTGAGAGGCCAGTTGCGTTTCCCGGATCTGACATCAACCTGGCTCTTTCTGTGAGTAACACTGCAAACCCTCCCCTAAAGCCCCACTGTACAGCACATTTTAGTGTGATATGAAGTAAACATAATCAAGATCACATCTATTGCTCCAGGTTTTCTGCATGCATGTCTGTTTTCTGCACTGGTGAGCTAAAGAGGATATGTGGGATTGGGAAGTTTGATGTGACAGGTGAGACATGCATAAGTGAACTGTGAGGTCTGGAGGAGGAACAGCTGCACTTCACTGCTTCACAACTTGAGTGAGTAAAATAGCCCATAATGTCACATGCTCACAGACTTCAAGTGTCATTGCGCTGCTTCTCTGAACTTGTGAACGGTTCCCTTTAGCAATGCACCGTTTGAAGTTTTAGTTGCAGCAAACCAAAGGAAGCAGTCGTTTTCTCCACAGGGAGAGAAAATGTCCCGCTTCTAATTAGAGGACGTGGTCACCTTCATCCAGTAATGCAGTGACTGGTGTCCTTGTAAAGGAAACAGTTGGCCATCTGGTACTTATTTTCTCTTTTTCCTGTCACCTCACATGCCATTATTCAGAGAGGGCCAGTGAACCTTCCAGCACCTCTACAGCCCCATCCCACGCTCCTCACACCGTCATCTAGAGCCGTCAGTCCAGGACTACAGCTGCTTGTCACATCATACATTTTTATACTTGACCTCTCTATATACTTGAATTATATATAATGCCCTATAATGTAATGAAATATTTAGGGCCCAGTATACCACATTAAGATTACTATTACTTTGTTCATGTTAAAACTATATGTATTGTAACATAAACTAATAAACTTAATGTGGTGTATATTTGTCAGTGAAACATAAATGAACAGGTAAAAGTTCTGTAATATTACTAATAAACTGAATGAGTTTTAAATGCAAAATAACCAGGTTTATATATATATTTATCATCAATAAATCCAATGTCTTTCAATCTTATTCCTTTTAAACTGAATATTGCTTGTTCCACAGCTAGACATATTTTAGCCAGGTTCATACTTTTTAACTCAATACACTTAATTATATCAATATATACCAATATTTATAATTATAATGATATCATTTGATTATATTCATATATGAAATCAAATAGATGCAAACCATTCATAATAAACTATGCCATGATTTTATGGCAATTTTTTTTATGTATAATCTTTTATGTTTAACTGAAAAATATGCAGTTTATTTAACTTTATTATTTAAATACTTAGTTTAATTATATAGTTTATTTTTTATATTAAGTTTGTTTATGTTAAAGCTGTGTTATTTATGTGTAAATTATGCATTTTATATGTAATTCAAATACATAAATCTTACATTTATGCTTTTTATGTGTGTAATTGCTTTATGTTTTCACAAATATTTAGGGCCCAACTAATACAGATGACAGAAATGACAGAAGTTTACAGAATAAGGGGCAACATTTTATATTTATCTTCATCATTGATGTTTGCAATGTGAAATTATAGTTTAAATCAATCAATATAGGATGTAGATGTTTTGTAAAAAATCCATTCCCAGTGATTCAGTGAATTGGTTTGTGTGCTTTATAACGCTGTATACTCTTTACAAGTGTAACCATAAGTACAGCATATAAGAACAAGAATCAAGACAACCTCTATATAAAGGCTTTTATATCCACATATAAATTCAAAGGAAGGTCATTGAATCAAGGTCAAAGAACACTCAACATCTTTTTCTCCTTAAAAAAAACACGCAGCATGTTTTTGTAATGCTGAGAAAGAGTGTGCATTTGTCTTTTAGTGTCTAAAAGAATGTAGACGTGAAGCATAAACTCATGATTGTCAGAGCAGAGCAGCAAAAGCTGGAGAGTTTGAACAGGACAATCTCTCTCTCTCTGAAAGGCTCTATTAATAGAGGTGCTTCCTCTTTTTCCCACTTGCATTCCTCCGCCGCCCCGTGCAGAAGTCACCCTGTGAGTGTTCACTCATTCATTGGTCCCTTCCCTCGCTCCCGCCTTCTTTCAGAAGCACAACCTCTCACTGTAGATCTGAAGCAGGGTTTGCGTTTGATAGGCTGCTGGCATCAAGTCTGTCGTGGGATTCCTCTTGGTGGATGTGACAGATAGAGAGAGTCTTGTGCTGTGCTCAGAGCCGTGGAGCGCTTGGATCCAGTGATGGTTGAGTTGGCTGCGTTGTGGACGTGTGTTCTTCTGCAGATATGTGGTGTTTGCAGTGCAACTCAGAGAAAACGCAGTCTCTGCTTGAACTGGAGCTGGACAGCTGGTAAGACTGGACTATAACTAGTGTTTGTGTGAAAGTTTAGGTATGAACTAATGTTTAAGCAATGCATTTTGAGTATAATGACTATAAAATGAATGCCATTAAAGAATATTTGTTTATATTAGTGCTGTCAAACGATTAATCGTGATTAATCGCATCCAAAATAAAATTATTTGTTTACGTAATATATGTGTGTGTACTGTGTATATTTATTAAGTATATACAAATACATACACATGCATGTATATATTTAAGAAAAATATGTTACATTTATATATTAAATAAATTTATACATGATATAATTTATATGAATATAAATATATACATGTAAAATTGTCAAAATATATGCTGTATGTGTGTGTCTATATATATACATAAATATACACAGTACACACACATATTATGTAAACAAAAACTTTTATTTTGGATGCGATTAATCGTGATTAATCGTTTGACAGCACTAGTTTGTATTGATGTATTCATTGATGTTACTGGAAGTGGCCTTTGTCCAGTTACAGTACATCTGAATTAAGTCAATAATGGTTTAGTAAAGTGCTGTAAAATAGTGGAATATAATGTTTGTATTGAAAAGCCTGTGTATATAGAAGCTTGTCATATGCTGTTAACCTGGTTTATGCAAATTTAGCCCCGGTTTCATTCATTCTTTGGTCAATGGTCATGTGCCCTGACAGAAGCATTGCTCTATATTTATGAGATGATCACATTAATGAAAGTGTTTTTTTAGCCTGTCCAGCTGAGAGATCCAGTGTAACATTTTTCAGGTCTCGAACACAGAGTTCTTAGTCAGTATGAAACTGAATGTATTTGCTTATCAGAGATGTCCTCGGCTGAGGTTAGACATCTTAGTCAAGGCTTTCATGCAGAGGAGCACTTTAAAAGCTTCATGTTATGGTTTATTTATAATGTCCAGTGTTGTTGTGGAAGGGCTGTGCTTCTCTGTTAGCTATTGGAAGGCCATGAGGCATTTGTCATTCTGGATGAATTTTAAGTTGCACTTTATTTTAAGGTGTCCTTGAGTGATATTAAATATTAAGTAAACATGTACTTACTATATGGTTAGGGTTAGGATTAGGGTTTAGCTTAGGGTTACTTGCATGTAATTATGGCTAATTTGTTATTATAATAGTAAGTACATGTAACGTGTGTAACAAGGACACTTTCAAATAAAGTGTCACCGAATTTTCAAATGAAAGTAGCTGTTTGTGTTTTTTTATTACCTTTCGTGGAATTTTATTGTTTTTTCCTGTGGTGATGGAAATAAAGGCCTGAGCTTTCAGTTCAACTCTTGTGTGTTGAGTTTTTGTCTCTGTCACATGTCTGCAGTGCTGAGCTAGATAACAGAATAACAGCAGAAAGATCAGCAGGGAACGGCTGCTTCCTTTGCTGGAGGACACATAACAGCCACCTCATATCCTCTGCCAACAGCCCTACAGCAAAACTACAAATCAGCAGACAATTTGACTCGGGACACATTATTTTTATTATAACATTGTTGTTTATGGGATGCCTGTGTGCCTGAATGTTATTGCGTTAGAAAACAAAATGTCAAAGCAAGTGGCATCAGTAAACTATTTCTGCTAGAGCTTTTCTCAATTACATTGCACTTTTGCATTGACTTTAAAGTTACTGGAGTCAAGTCAGTTCTCCTCAAGTGACCACAGCAGGTGTAGTTCATATGTAGTTCATTACATCACAGCTATGAAGAGTTCCATTAATGTTTGACAAAGCAAAAAAACTCTCCCAATACTCTATCAGTCATTTTGAGCTGTATATCTCGTTTGTTGCAGTTGTTTTTACCTCAAACCTACAACACATTGTCTTTTTTTGTGAAACATTGTGCTTGGCTGTCTCTCTTTAAATATCAAACCAAGTGGCATTTATTTTAGTTATCAAATATGACTTTTAAGTGTGGCTTTGTGGTTTATGTGTCCAAACACTTTTTGAGATCACTGTATGTTTAATATGTGATGTTGTGTTTGACTCGGTCATCTACAGTAAAACTGCAAGTGGGTCATGTGGTCTGCAGTGTGTTTCAGGCACATATGGAAATCCACTTGAGACAACCAGCATGCTCAGACACACACAAACATGCACACACACACACACACACACACACACACACACACACACAGGGCTGAAGTCTGCTCTTCATTAATGTGATGGACTCCCAAAGATATTTCCTGCCCTCTTTCTCATCCACCTTTATTCCCTTTGAATGCTGGAATCCCCCTGCTATTTGTTAAACACCCGGTGGACACAGACACACACACACACACACAACACACACTCTCTCTCACACACAGACACACACACACACATGTCTGGTCAGCTATCCTTGTAGGGACTCTCCATATGGTTTTTATACTGAACAAACCGTATTTTCTATCGCCCTACACCTAAACCTACCCCTTTCTGCATTTATACTTTCTCAAAAAAAAAAAAAGTGATTTATAAGCTTTTGTACCCATGGGGACCTCAATTTAGGTCCCCACCGTGACACGAGTCCCCATGAGTCTGTGTTTATTCAGGTTTAAGCCCCCACCAGGATATAAAAACCTGTACACACACACACACTCTCACACACACACACACACTCACACACACACAACAAAAAAAAACCCAAATTTCAAATTCAGCTAAATAATTTTAATCCCATCAGGGTTTTTGGGGGGAATTTTGGACTGAGGTACTAGTTTGTTTTAATAATAGACAAGGCTCCAGAATGGCAATGCAACGTGAGAGAACACATTCATGTGTGTGTGTTGTTTCTTTCTTTTTAGTTTTCTTGTGGAAATCTTCTGTGGTTATGGTGGTCACTCTTGATTTACTGTTAGAAACACAGTTGAGGCTCTAGGGCTGTGTGATTCTGGGAGACTGTAAGAGGAAATGTCATTTTAGACTGTTCTTCATTTCCCCCTCAATCATACAGCAGCGGTTCCTTTTTAACGTGACCTATGATGGGGAAATGACTTCACTAGAAGAGTCTGAGTCACACACTTACACAGAGTTTTGCCAAATCACTCGTTTAAACCTCATTTACAGAGGCTTTCCTGGTAAAGTATCTTAATTGAAATTGTTGTTTATAAACTTGTTGTTTGAGAACTTGTTCAAATATGATAATATGGTCGATAGAATTTCTCCAGCTAATTTTGATGTACAGATGAAATATGAATTTAGGATCCAGATTGGCTAGTAAAGGTTAGATTTACTAACAGCCTGTGTCGGTGCGTAAAAAAAAAAAAAAAAAAAACTAATGTCAGGATTTACTAAAGATGCAGTAAAAAATTAGCGATGAGAAGGCATGGACACAGTTATTATTAGTTATCACATATGCAGTCAGGGGCGCCGCTAAGGGGGGGAAAGTTAGGACGATTCTAAGGGCCCACACACTTTTGGGGCCCCCAGAGATCTGTTTTATTAGTAGTAACAGTAGTAGTAGTAATGTAATATAAATTATAAATGTATCTACTAAAGAGTTACAAATAAAACTAAATTACGGCTTATTTCTGCTCCTCCGGCGAAATCATCTCCCCATTCACTGCATGGTTTCGTCCCGTCCTACGTAGCCTAGAGTCACTGAGTGAGATCAGATGATAAACTGTCAAATTATGTCTTCGAGTTCGAGGGGGGCAAACCGAGCCGGATGATTTGGTCTGTCGCGCTTTTAAACACATTTTAGTTTTGCTATAGAAAATCTACAAATTCACTCTGATTACACAGAACAGCAGCAAGAAGCGCGGAGGTTGTCATGGCAACCAGATTCACTGCACGCAAGTTCTTACGGTTGCGCTTCTATTTCGCCACACTAAACTTAGCAATAAACACACTGAAAATAATACACAATAAACATGTCTGTCAAAACCATCTCAAAGGAGGCTTTTATTAAGCAAATCAAGGAGTGAATTACTCATCCACTGTTTAAAAAAAATACTTTAGCTGGGTTTCCACAGGCAGGGTCACAGTTATCTACAGTGTATGAAGCTAAAGGTTTTTGGGTTAAGGTTCATAATGTAGAACATTTTTAACATTGTATGTTGTATTTTATGCTCATTCCATATCAGCAGAATAGTGTGGTACAGAAAGTCTACAGGTGCATCTCAATAAATTAGAATGTCGTGGAAAAGTTTATTACATTTATCTCAGTAATTCAACTCAAATTGTGAAACTCATGTATTAAATAAATTCAATGCACACAGACTGAAGTAGTTTAAGTCTTTGGTTCTTTTAATTGTGATGATTTTGGCTCACATTTAACAAAAATCCACCTGTACAAACATGCACCTGTATGTTCATAGAACAGGTTCTGAATGAATTATGTTACTGATACCTAATGGTCAAAAGCAATGAAAAAGTAACAGGTCAATATTATTAAATTGCAGACAAAGATTTTGAATAGCTAGGTTGGCTTGTACATTATATTGCCAAAAGTATTGGGTCACCCCCTTCTAATGAACAGGTTTGACTACTTTAGTAATTTCCATGAGTACAAATCTTAATGTTTAAGGATATAACAATATTCTAGGGAATTGTGTGCTTTTAATTTTGTACCAATAGTTTGGACAGGACCCTTTTCTATTCTAACATGACAATGCCAAACACCAGTGACTTGTACATATGTGTATAATCATTTTAAAACTGTGGCAACAAAGATGGAAATACAGTTTTTAAATACATGAATTATGTTTCCATCTTTGTTGCCACAGTTTTGGAAGTGCCTTTTTCTGTTCTAAAGAAGGAGGTGTCCCAATTCTTTTGTCCATATAGTGTATGTACAAGTCATTGGTGTTTGGTGATGAGTTTTTGGCTCAAGGTCTGCATTTAAAGTCACACCAGAGGTGTTCAGCTTGGATTAGGACTTGGCTTTCTGCAGACCAGTCAAGATCTTCCACACTGACTGAATCAATGTTTTTTTTTTTATCCTTGCCTTATACACAGAGACATTGTCATGTTAGAATAGAAAAGGGTCCTGTCCAAACTATTGGTATAAAATTAGAAGCACACAATTCCCTAAAATATCATTATATGCTTAAACATTAAGATTTGTACTTATGGAAATCACTAAAGTAGTCCAACCTGTTCATTAGAAGGGGGTGACCCAATACTTTGGGCAATATTGTGTATGTTTGGTGCGGTAGGGGGCCCAACCTCATATTCTTTCATAGGGCCCAAAATTGCTAGCGGCACCCCTGCATGCAGTATGATTTACTATAAAGGTTTGCAGTAGTCAATTTTCTGGTATTTGTGCCATCATTTAACACCCCAAAACAGCATGTCTTAAGCCAGTTTGTGCCCAATGCTAATTTGCGCTGCTCTTGGTAGGTTGCACTGGTTAGTATGGAAATGCACTGGTTGTGTCTGCATTCTTTAATTTGCACATTGCCAGTAGATCAACCACTCCCATCTGGGTTTTTATGAGATTGCAGCTAATTCTATTTTGCCCTGTTCAGTAAATTTGGCCAATAGTTTGTGATGGTACTGAAAATTGGAAAATATCAAAGCAAGAGGCATCAATAAACTATTTCTGCTAGAGCTTTTCTCAATTACATTTCACTTTTGCATTGACTTTAAAGTTACTGGAGTCAAGTCAGTTCTCCTCAAGTGACCACAGCAGGTGTAGTTCATATGTAGTTCATTACATCACAGCTATGAAGAGTTCCCTTAATGTTTGACAAAGCAGTAAACTCTCCCAATACTCTATCAGTCATTTTGAGTTATGTATCTCGTTTGGTGCAGTTGTTTTCACTTCAAACCTACAACACACTGTCTTTTTTTGTGAAACATTGTGCTTGACTGTCCCTCTTTAAATATGAAACTAAATGGCATGAGTTTGTGTGCAAAGGATCTCTACACACTAGAGATTGCTCGTATAAGGATAGAGGATGCATAACATCCTTGAAGTTGTTATAGTACATTATAATTCCACAAATTCATTGGATCTGCTTCTCTGAATGTCTGCCACACAATGTATGTGAGGACTGAATTAATTCATGCTGCAGTCACACTGACAGCAATGCAATCACTGGAGATCACAGAGGGATTGTGCTGTTGGTTGCTAGTAGACATTCCTGTCTGTATCACACGGACCACACTATACACACTCCCATTGCTCATTTGTGCAAACTTGAGCTCTGCTTTGCAACTGTTGACATAAGTGACAAAAGTGACATACTGTAAGTGACAAGTTGTTCAGTGAATGAATGATGCTGCATAATTATCCTTTACATGTTAAAAATGTTACATCCTAATGCATTACAATTTAGCAGTAAATGCACACTGAAATTATTCTCCATCTCATTATACATGAGCAGCATGTCTTCTAAACTATGTGCTGGCATTTGTGTTTGAGCACTAGGTAGGCTGGCCACCCGCGAGAGAGGAATGTGTCAGTGTTTGCCAGGACAGATGGTGCATGAGATTCGTCTCGAGAGATATTATGCAAGAAGTGTGAATTTCACTGTGTCGACAGCACATCTCCATGACTGCATGTACTCTGTGTGAATGTGTGGACACGGCACTCATCTGCTCACTGAGATCTTCACCTGTAGTCCCTTTTAATGCATCACAATTAGTCATAAACAATTCTGTACTGAACTTGTATTGACTTAAGGTTGAAAAATAGGGTCTGATAGCAAGCATGTTATTTTTACCACTACTTACTAATGCTGTGACTTGCCTAATAGCCCTTTATTATTATGTTTGGTATCATTCTGTAAATCTGATCAACAGAATAATAAATTCAGGATGTGTAAATAACATGGAGTCTGGATTATTCTAATTTAAAAGTAAGACTTAAATTATATATTATATTTAAGGGTAGCATTTTATTTTACAGTCCTGTTCCGCATGTAATAACTAGGTACTAACCCTTAACCTACCCCTAAACCTAACCTTAACCCATGTAGTTACCTTATACTACCCAGTACTTTCTTAGGTAAGTACACTGAAAATACACATCAGTGCACATACTGTAAAATAAAGTACATCCTATTTAAGGATGGAGTATCGCTAGTTTGACGTTTGATTAGTTAAAACAGCCTAATGTGAGGTACTTCGCATTAGTTGTGCATAAGTTAACTGTATTTCATTTCATAAAAATCTGTGCTTGGTTGACATTTGCGTTCAGCCTCTCCTGCTGCATTGTAAGGTCTTGTTTACACTTGTTTGTACAGTGATGCATGTGACTGAGGAATGACAACTACAAACTCAGAGGAGGAAGTTGTTGAAGGAAGTTTCTGTTCTACATTATTTGAGCAAAATCTTGTACATGTAGGCGAGTTCATGACTCTACACCGAGCGTGATGTGCTGGTGTGTAAATGATTGGTTTCATCAGAGCAGACTTTGGCTCTCTGGAGGAAACTGAACTGCCCTTTGAACTTGTGGCTCACAATGGCAGATAAGCAGAAGAAGCTGAACTTCTTTGGCAGGAGGTCTTTCTTTGGACAACATTCACGTCGAAATTCTGCAGAGAGTAAGAGTTAGTGAGTAATGTTCATGTTCATATATAATGGAAGATATATGCTCTGACTGAAGTAAGCATAGCTGATCTTCGTGAACACATGGACCACTTACAAAATGAAAAGGCGTTTGTGTGCTAAGCATGTGCTAGATAGATGTGCAGTCTTAACTTGATCACTTGAATGTATTTGGTAGAATTTGTTTGATTTCATTCTGATTAGGTCTCTAAACAGCTGAGATAATAATTAGTTGTAATGTGTAATGCCACTGTTTTCCTTTAAGTTTACCATAATTTTTGTTTCAGCTGTTGAAGATTTTTAATCAAGTCTGCTATCAGAAGTTGTTTGTTCTGTTTATATGTTCTTACTTTTGCCCTTCAACGGTTGGATTTTGATTTTATATATATATATATATATATATATATATATATATATATATATATATATAATTCTTTTTTATTTTTTTATTTTTTTTTACACATTTTCTACCCAAAAAACTTTCACTTGTTTATTGTGGGAAACTGCTAGGGAGTATCTTTTTGATTGCTAGGGGTTTCTGGCAGGTAATTAGGAGGTTTCTTACTAGACCAAATCCAAATGGACCCTACAAGGTCATAATATCTCTTTGAAATATACCTTTTTTTAGCAAACACCACTATTAACTGTATTTTTATTTAATATTTTTGGTTACACTTTATTAAGGTCCAGTTCTCGCCATTAACAAACCATTCAATACGATTGTCTCAATAAACTCCTAATGTGCTGCTTATTAATAGTTAGTGCAGTAGTTGTTAAGTTTAGGTATTGGGTAGGATTAGGGATGAAGAATTTGGTCATGCAGAATATGTGCTTTATAAGCACTAATAAACAGGCATAAATAATAGGCATGCTAATAAACTACTAGTTAATAGTGAGAATTGGTCCCTAAATTAAAGCGAATAAAGAGAATTGTTCCCTAAATTAAACCCTATTCTAAAGTGTTACCCAATATTTTTTTGTTTGCTTAGTCTTGAAAATCAGGTTTTACGAGTTGTTCAAATATTAACAGCGTTTAATGAAACATGCATGTATTTGTGCCTATGAGTGTACAATAGCTTAAAGGCAAAAGTCATGGTTATTAATAAGTTCACAATTAAATGTGTTCTAAATTTAGTTTGGAACTTAGAATCAAGTGCATAAATGACAGTACTCCTGGTGCTTCTAGAAACATGGAATGTGTTCACCCCTAAATGTTTCTTATCTTTTTAAATTGAACAACGAAGGCAGCATTTGCATAGATCCAATCTTTTGACACATATCCAGTTTTTTGTGCCTCCTGTTTACTTAAGTCTCACCTGACTGCCAAAATATACTGACAGCAACTCTTGGAATAGTTCTCACAAGTGTTGAATATGAGCACAACCAAATGTTATGCTTTATAGCTTGTCCATGCTTTTGAAAATTACTGTAGTGGCTGACAAAACATCATAAAATTCTGCATATGATTCTGCAAAGGAGGAGAAGGAAAATGAGATATTTTCTCTATGCAGTGATCAGTGAACACACACATTTTTTTCATGAAAATCCTAGGCTAGAGTGCATCTTTAGAGACCATAGAGGCTGTTAATTCCTGTACAGGAGGGGTCGTGCAGAAAGCTTAGATGCTTAATAATAACTATGGGCATGTACTTGCCCATTTAAAACAATCTAGATGGATTTGTCAACATTAGAAAGGCTAAGAAAAAAATGCAAAATGTTTGCATGAGAATCTTGTCTGCACATGCAATGTATGTGAAATTGTTAGTGAATATGGCCCACTGTACCATGTAAATGTTGTAAATGTGTATTTTTACATTCATTCATTTGCTTTCTTGTCTTGTCTAGTGTGGAGGGGAATGCTCAAAACAGCGATGTCCCTTCCTTGGACACCAGCATAGGATATGGCCATGGCCGAGGCCCTGTCACACACAGTTCTTCCTTGAGTCCGGACCAGTTTGAAAGCCCAGCATACGGCCACAGCGTCCAGCCAGGCCCACAGCGCCCGCAGCGGCCCAAACTACAGCACTCTCAGTCCATCCTCCGCAAGCAGGCCGAGGAGGAGGCCATCAAACGCTCACGCTCCCTCTCTGAGAGCTATGAGCTCTCCACAGACCTGCAGGACAAGAAGGTACAGTGTCCTGGCAAATTCACATTGGACCAGAGCTTTGAACGAACCTATGCTGCATTTTGTAGTTTGCACAGTCATGATTATCAACAACATTGTGTGTGTGTTTAAAAAATTGGATAACACTTTATTTTGAAACACACACACATAACGTTGTTGATAATCAGAAATTCTACTAATAAGTAACTTTGCACCTACATGTCAACTAGCAGTCATTACAGTAGTAGTACATTGTAAAATGATTGTGAATTTAATGGTAAAAGACCTAAAAAACCTATTAATTGGTTAATGGTAAATTCCCCTACTGTATACGGTGAAAATCTGCAATGCACATTTCATGTAATTTTATGGTAAAATACTGATTTTGGAAGTTAAAAAGAACATATAAATTACAGTGAAAAAAAAACAAACATAAATTGACATTCCCAGAATTCCCTGCATTACATTTCACATTTGATGTTTTTTCATGAAATAACTGTTTCTTATGAGTTTTTCTTTAATTGTTATGATCATTAGGGTTGTATGCTACATCTAATGTTGTTAAATGAATGTTTATTGCATTATTTCAGTTTCATGTGTGTTACCATGATGGTGTTTAGTGTTTGTGTGAATGGCTTGTGCACCTTCTATATGTGTTAATATTTTCCTTCTCAGCTTGTGGAAAAGCTGTTTGTGATAAGCTTTGGTTTATCATGTGACTTCCACATCACCTCATGCTTTTGGTGGTTATCAGTGTATTACACAAGTACTAAACTGATTTCAGTACTGTAATAGATTGGTATATTAACAATATATCACTTAATGAAATATGGTTTTTAAATCCGGAAAACCTAAAATGTTGCTACTGTAGACGGTAAAATTCTAAAAAAATATATTTTTGCCTTTTTTTTTATCATAAATTTTATGGATTTTTATTTATTTATTTATTTATTTATTTTTACAATGTAGACTGTCTGCTTAATATGCTAACACTTTGTTTTGATGCTCCACCAACAGACATTCTACTGACTATAAGTAACTTTATAAGTACATATCAACACTAACACTAAACTAACAGTCTACTAATACTCTAATGAGAGTTAGTTGACATGATGTTGAAAATTAATGGCAGTTAGTTGACAAATATTTGCAAAATTACGGTCACACTTTAGTTTGGGGACCAATTCTCACTATTAACTATGACTTTTGTCTTAAACTCCTAATATGCTGCTTATTAATAGTTAGTAAGGTAGTTGTTAAGTTTAGGTATTGGGTGGGTTAAGGGATCTAAAATATGGTCTTATAGAATGTGTGCTTTATAAGTACTAATAAACAGCCAATATGCTAGTAATATGCATGCTAATAATAAGCAACTAGATAGTGAGAATTGGTCCCTAAACTAAAGTGTTACTAAAATTTCTTACAGTATAGGGTAACACTTTATTTTGATTTTAACAGATGAACAGTAAGTAACTTTGCAACTTCGTGTCAACTAGCAGTCATTAGAGGATTTGTAGACTGTCTGCTTAATATCTTCTAACACTTTATTTTGATGGGTCCACAACATACAACATACTGACTATGAGAAACTTTGCAAGTATATGTCAACTTATTCTTTTAAACCTAAACCTAACCTAACAATCTACTCAGAGAGTTAGTAGACATGTAGCTGCAAATTAATGAGAATTAGTTGAAATGTAGTTGCAAAGTTACGGTAACACTTTATTTTAGGGTATCTTAACTAGTTGCATGTTAGCATGCATATTACTAAAATATTAGCCATTTATTAGTAGTAATTAAGCACATATTAATGCCTTATTCTACATGACCTTATTCTACATCCCTAATCCTACCCAATACCTAAACTTAACAACTACCTTACTAACTATTAATAAGCAGCAAATTAGGAATTTATTGAGGGAAAATTCGTAGTTAATAGTGAATAAGTGTTCCCTATTCTAAAGTGTTACCAAAGTTACAGTAGACTGTCTAAAGTGGACTATCAGAATAAAGTGTAACCCAGTATGGTTAGTAGCATGTATAAAGCGGACTATTGAAATAAAGTGGAACCAAAAATGGTTTAATGTTAAACACTATTGTTTATACACAATGTGTTGTACCTTCTAATTAACTCAAATTGGTTTGTTATGATATTGTCTTAATCATATGTTTCTTGGTTTTCTAAGGTGGAAATGCTTGAGCGGAAATACGGAGGCCGTTTCATAACCCGCCATGCAGCGCGTACCATCCAGACAGCTTTCCGCCAATACCAGATGAACAAGAACTTTGAGCGCCTCAGGAGCTCAATGTCAGAGAACCGCATGACCCGCAGGATCCTTCTGTCCAACATGAGGATGCAGTTCTCCTTCGAGGGGCCTGAGAAAGCCCACGGCTCTGTTTTGGAGGGGAGGCAGATGTCTCTCCTGGACGATGTCAGCCAAGTAGGAGGCATGGTGCAGGCCGCAGAGATGGTCCCTGTCATTTTGGAAGCCCCAGAAACTCAAAACGACTTGACAGACACAATCACAGAGCTAGAGGACACTTTCTCCAGGCAAGTGAAGTCACTGGCGGAGTCGATCGACGATGCACTGAACTGCCGTACTCTGCACAAAGAGGAGACGCAGCCCGAGCAAGTGGTTTGTCAGGAGAGCAAGCTTCCGGATGATGAGATCTGCGACGTGACGCTCTTCATCGATGAAGAGGAGCTGTCTCCGCTGGTTCAGCCGTCCATGGACGCCAGGGATGAGAAGCTGGACACGGACACTTCTTCCCTCGAGCGCCAGGGGCCAGACTTACCCCTGTTGACCATTGAGCCTCCCAGCGACAGCGCAGCAGATACAAGCCACCGCTCTGAGCAAGGTTTGGTCCAGCCGCTAAACATTCACCAGCGCACCGCAGCTGGACCCCATCCCAAACCAGGGCTTCCTCCCAGAGTTCCCTCGCTCTCTGGAGACGAAGAGCCGCTTCGACACCGGCAGCTGGAGAGCCACCTGGGCACCAATGGAAAGCGGCAGAGCAAGTCCGAGTCAGACTTCTCAGACGGAGACAATGACAGCATCAACAGCAATTCAAACTCCATTGACACCATAAACTCAGAATTGTCATCCAGAGACGAACAGAGTCTCAGCAAGCAGACATACCACAAAGACACTCGCAACAGCTGGGACTCTCCGGCCTTCAGCAGCGATATCATGCGCAAGAGGCAATACCGCATCGGCCTCAACCTCTTCAATAAGTATGTATTACTATTATCAAAATTGAGATTTATACAGCATCTGAAAGCTGAATAAATAAGCTTTCTATCGATGTATGGTTTGTTAGGATAGGGCAATATTTGGCTGAGATACAACTATTTGAAAATCTGGAATTTGAGGGTGCAAAACAATCTAAATACTGAGAAAATCGCCTTTAAAGTTGTTCGAATTAAGTTCTTAGCAATGCATATTACTGATCAAAAATTAAATTTCGATATATTTACAGTAGGAACATGATCTTTACTTGATATCCTAATGATTTTTGGCATAAAAGAAAAATGGATAATTTTGACCTATTGTTGGCTATTGCTACAAATATACCCATGCTACTTATGACTGCTTTTGTGCTCCAGGGTCACATATTTTATCACTGGGTATGAAGGGATAATTTTATCAATTCTCACTATTAACTAGCTGCTTATTAGCATGTATATTATTGGCTGTTTTTTAGTATTTATAAAGCACATATTAATGCCTTGTTCTGCGTGATCATATTTTAGATCTCTTAAAGGGATAGTTCACCCAAAAATGAAAATTCTGTGATTATTTACCCTCATGTCGTTCCAAAACTGTAAGACCATCGTTCATCTTCGGAACACAAATTAAGATATTTTTGATGAATTCCGAGAGCTCTCTGACACTACATAGACAGCAAGGATCCTAACACGATCAAGGTCCAGAAACGTAGCAAGGAGATTGGTAAAATAATCCATGTGACATCAGTGGTTCAACCATAATTTTACAAAGCTACGAGAATACTTTTTGTGTGCAAAGAAAACAAAAATAACGACTTTATTCAACAGTTGGTCTCCTCCACGTCACCCTGGCGCCATTTAGGAGCGTATCACATACGTAAACAATGTATGAATCGTATGTACGCGAATACGTCGTTTACGCTCAGATCAAAGGTAATGCCAGGGTGACGCGGAGGAGACGAATATCAAAATATCAAAGAATTTTTATATAACTATAATATGTCAGCACAAGGTGTAACAGAAAGCGAAAATCTGTATTTGCCACACAAAAGGCATTTTAGACGAAACTAAACAGTGAAAGCGTGATATTTCAATTTCACTAAAAGCTAATTTTGTTGTAATCTATGTAAACCAATAAAATGTAATGGCAATCATAATTGTCAGAAAAACAATATGAAATAAAAAATAAATTAAATTAAATTAAAAAGAAACTATGTTCTATTTCTAAGCTTTTGCAGTCCAGTTTATCAAATAACTCATATTGTTCACTATCCTGTTAATTACTTTTGTAGACAGTCAAGGAAACACAAATGACACTGAGAAATAGATAGACAGATAACAACCAGTGGGACAGATAACAATGGAAACATTATTAAGTAATCATTATTATTATTTAGAACCTTTTTTTGTAACATATAATCTTGCTTACTCTTTAATTACCAGACACATAAGAAAGTTTTCGCCAAAGTAAATATAAATAATGAGGATTTCATGTATTCCACACTGGAGTGAGAGTACAGCAAATGAATCAAAACTGTGTGTATATGCTGTTTAGCTTTTTGGGAATTTCAGTAGGACTGTCTTTGCTTAGCTGTAGTATAGTCATAACTTTTTTCAGTTGTAGCAATATTATTCTTCCTATTATTCATTATTATTTTTCCTATTATTCAATATTATTCTTCCTATACCTTTTCAATCTTTTTTTTCAAATAATGTTTTGGATTGCATTTTTGTTTTAATTTGCATGTCCTATACCGACTATCACGAGTATTATTATAGTGTTGAGTGTTCAGTTGGATGAGACGTTGACCTCACCTGCTGATCTATTTCAGAAAGCCAGAGAAGGGCATCCAGTACCTGACGGAGAGGGGCTTTATTCCTGACACGCCCGTGGGTGTGGCCCACTTCCTGCTGCAGAGGAAAGGCTTGAGTAGACAAATGATTGGAGAATTTCTCGGGAACAGACAGAAACAGTTCAACAGGGATGTTTTAGAGTAAGTATTTGCATTTTTTTTTTCATTTATTCATCTACATGATATCAGTTTTCATAGTTTATAATCACCACGTTCCACAAATAAAAGAAACACAGGTACAAATTACAGACATAAATCCCATGTTTTGTAGAAAAAAATTAGATATGTTAGAAAAGCTAGCTAAAATAAAATGAACCTAGCATACGGTAGCTAGTTTTAAACACATCTAATTCAAACAAAGTGACTTCATTTGAACCCTTCTGGAAAGACAATTTCATTTTTACACAAACAGTATCTCTGACTGCTTGTCAAGATTCATCCCTGTAACTAAAGTGAAATTTGTAACCTAGCTACTTGCAACCCTTTTGCTCCCAGTTAGGCTATTAATGTTAGTTTTTCCACTGATAATGTATTTAAAGGGGCCATCGGATGAAAAATTCACTTTTACGTGGTGTTTGAACTGAAATGTGTGTTGGCAGTGTGTGTACACATCCACCCTATAATGATTAAAATCCACCCAGTGTTTTTTTTAAATCTCGATAAATCCAAACCCCTTTCTCATATCAAGCCGTTCTCAGATTCTTGGCGGTGTGATGTCACACTGGCAGGCCCCTCCCACGATAGTTGATTGACACTGGTGTCTTACCTTAGACCCGCCCTGAGTGAGCTTTCATCAGTCCGCCATTGTTTCGATGCCAGAACGGTTGTAGACAAGAATGTGTTTTGTTGTTGGATGTAATAATGAACATAGCAGTCGTCATTTACTCCCGACATCTGAGCCGCTGAAGACGCATTGGATTACAATTGTTTCTGAAGGGAATGTGCTCCCGATCTACCTAAATGTGTTTATGTTCGCGCGAATCAATCGTGATCCAGCCTCACCTACAGAAGAAGTGAGTATAAGGGGTTTTATGAATCTTTGCACATCGGTATTCCTAATAATGTGCTAGTTAGCAAGTTTCACAATGAAGTTTTCACTCAGAGAGCGGCTCGGAAGAGAGGGGCGGGGTGAGCAGAGCTCATTTGCATTTAAAGGAACATGCAACAAAACGGCTTGCTGTAAAAAGAGCTGTTTTTGACAGGGTCAAAAAGGTGTTGTTCCAGGTAAAAAAGAAATATATTTAAATTGTGCTTTTCCAGACACACTTAATATATTTAAATTATACTATACTAAGTGGATATTAAATGTATTATTTTGAAACAACTTTAAGTATATTAAGTGTATTTCAAAATGTTTAAATTAGATTTTAATCTATTTGCAATATATTTAATATATTGAAATTGTGTTAAATTGGAACCACTTTAAGTGTATTTAGTCCAATTTAAGTGTATTTCTGAAAATACATTTAAAATGTACTTTTAATACTTCATGAACTACAGTTAGAGTATATTTGAAGCATCATTTTAATATGCTTCAAGTACATTTCAATTGTATTTCAGCTCATTACAAATGCATTAGCATTACACTACTAGTATATTATAAAGCTGCTTTTTTCAGTATATACACACTTTGATATCTAAAAAGCTTTAATGTATTATATATTATTGTGTACATTACAAATATTCATAGAGTACATTAAAAAAAAGTACAGCAGCATATATACCCTTGTGAAAAAAAACACTATTAAATGTATTAAAAATGCACTTGAAATACAAGTATGTTTATAGTATATTTGTATTTCTACAAACATACTCAAGTACATTTTAATAAATTATACCAAAAACACTATAATAAATGAAAAAAGTGTGAAATGCTATGGCAGAGCTATCTTATCCATTTGTAGAACATTTCAGTTATACCTGAATTACTGAAAAGTACAGAATTTTACACCAATGAATAAATAAAAATTACAATGCAATTTTCTGAAAAAATAAATAAATAACTAAATAAATAAAAATGTACTGAAAAACAAAGTGCAGAAGTGAATAGCTGTGTGTGTGCAAAGACTGAAGATCATAATTTCAAGCAACAGAATAGGGAGGGATGGAGGGGGTTTTGGAGGTGGACAAGGAGATGGCGTAGGGGGTGATGGCAGGATGTGGCGAAGGGATGGTGATGGGAGGATGACGATGATGCCCTGGCAGCTTAGATGGTGTTTGGCACATGGCACAGACCCTTTGCTGACAACACATGGCGGAGTCGAGGGAGCGAGGAGCCAAGATGTAGATGGTGTGGCTGCCGACATCTGGGGGCGGACCGATGGAGACAGAGCTGGTAGATCTGAAGGCACAGACGGAGGGCTGATGAAGCTAAACATCGACGCAGGTTCCGGAGACCTGGGCACAGCTGCAGCGACAAGCATCACTGGTGTGATGGATGACTGCGGTGTATCCGACGGGAAAAACCCACTGCAGCCAAAGAGGTGGAGTGTTGGAGCGCAGCAGACAGCCTGCAAGTCTGTGGCAGAAGTAGAGTGACGACTGACCAAGGGGGAGCCGGTGAATGAATGAATGAATGATGCATTTATATAGCACTTTATTGTGTATTGTCGTACACCCAAACCGCTTTACAATCATGGGGTGGGGGCGGGGGTGTCTCTTCTCAACCACCACCACCAGTGGGACGAGGTCACTTCTTTGAGTACGACTTGCATTTTCTGAAACTAAAGGCTTGCAGTATTTGAAGACTGCTTTATCACAGGATCTGTGAAAGGGAAAAAGAATTCATATAAAATTAGCCAATAAGAGTTTTGCATCCATGATTGAATATATATTATAATTTGCATTGACATTTATTAAAATTTTGTTGATATCTCAGTTTACCTTTTGACAATATCCTCATCAAGCTTGACATATGAGTGTCCATTCTTATCCTTTTGTCTGTCGTCACTGTACAGCACTCCATGAGTTACATTGAACATAAGATTAGACGTAGCCCAACAACATCACTTTCAAACTCAACAAAAAAAAAGGTACAAACTCACTGATATTATTTGATAACAAATTATTTCAATAAAGCAACCTGTGATTATTACAGGGTATGTTGATAATTGTGGTTTATTGTAACCTAGGGTATTTCACATGAATGTGTCTGTTATGGTAATGCTAACATGCTCTCCTTACCTCTGTTGCAAAGATTTAAAAATAAATAAAAAAAATAAAAAATAGAAGTTGTCCTAGTCGTCCTGGCATACAATATTTTGCACAAGTGCCTTGCAGCTTTACAAAAAAATAAATAACAGATTTTTACATGAATGGCTAAAAAGGAAGCACAAATTAGCCACCTGGAATGGACACATTGCTATAACGTTTTTCTTCCAAGACTGACCGAATCATCCACCATTAGGCCTGATTCAAAAATCTCTATAACAGAGGTGATACGATATTAAAAAAATACTTACTATTCCTTTGCTTGTCTCTGCACTCAGATTTCAGTTAGTCTTCTATAGCAGTGGTTCCCAACCATGTTCCTGGAGGCCCCCCAACACTGCATGTTTTCCATGTCTCCCTAATCAAACACACCTGATTCAGATCAGCTCATTAGTAGAGACTCCAAGACCTGAAATGGGTGTGTCAGACAAAGGAGAAATACAAAATGTGCAGTGTTGGGGGGCCTCCAGGAACGTGGTTGGGAACCACTGTTCTATAGCAGCTGATCTGAAAAACAACAATATTTCACACACACACACACACACACACACACAAAAAGGCAAATGATGATTGAGTACGCTGAGTACAATGTACCTGGTCGGTAATATAGTCAAAAACTTTCCCAGCCTCAGCAGTTTCAGACGTACTGTATGCTCTCTTATAAGCAAACCTTCTTACAATTTGATCTTTGTTCTTATCTGTAATGAGAAATATATATTAGAAAATAAAGGCAATAAGGTAGTCAAGGTTGAACAAATATAAACACCAATCAACGAACACTACCAGAGTTGGCTGATAAGCTCAAAATAAAGTAATTGTATGTTAATAACATGGTTTTTCAAAGGTCATTTACCTCATTACAATGAAGCCAAACTATTCAGGAAATCAGAAATAAATACACAACTTCATTTTGCAAATAAAAGAATGTTAATATTGTACATGTTATAATGACTATTTTTTTTCTGCCAATGCATGTGTTAAAAACATGACTGGCACAGACAAATAACACTAATTAAATACAAATCTTACCTGAAGTCACAGTGAGGTTCCAAAAGCCAGACGCCATACACACTTGCAGAAGCTGATAAAAATAAGAACATACCTATATAAGGTCTATATTTTCTAATTAATTTCATAGTTCCCCCAAACACAATTTGAATTCTGTCATCACTCACCCTTAAGACTTTCGTTCATTTTTGAAAGAAAAGCTGAGATATTTTAATGAAATCTGAGAGATTTATGTCCCTCCGATGAAAGACGATTCACCAAATATGTTCACCTTTCAAAAAGTTCATCGCAAAAAAAACATAGCAAATGTAATCCATATGAATTGTGTGGTTTCCTCAAAGTGCTCTAAAGAGACACGATCACTCTATATAATATAACTGTTTAAATTTAGACATATTCACATTGAAGGGAAATTTGCACGCACATCATATTTGATACACGAAGCTCTCTGGTACGAGCTCATTATCATACGAACCAATCAGAGCCGTTCAGGTTTAGTCAGTGTATTGTTTGAATTTAAACAGAAGTAAACGCAAGTTTTTAGTTTTTTTTTTTCTTTTTTCTTTTTTTTCTTTTAAAGGTGCTGTATGTAGGATTGAACTAGGTATTGCAGTCCAAATTCAAAATATTGGAGAGGTTTTTTTTCACCCGGCCCCTCCTCCTCAGACTTGATGCACACACAGGTTGCCAGATTAACAAAACCAACAGGAACGAGCTCACATGACGATGAATGACATGAAATACGCTGTGTTTTCCCCCAACTGGCAACCCGGCCTGCCGAAATACAATTGGGTAAACTGGCAGTGGGCGGGTTTCACAAACCAAAACACAGACCAACATTCCTTGCCAGAACTCACATCACATTTTCAAAGGAGAATAACTGACTGTAGCATTGTTTTTCAGATAAACAAGTATGTTAACTTAGCATGTTTCTTAAATATCTGTAAACATATTATGGTATTTTTATGCTTTAGTAGAGTCAAAAACTTACATACAGCACCTTTAAGCATTTTAGATATGATGCTGAAATCCTTGTGGGAATTTCAGTAGTAGCTTATTACAATTAATGCATCATGTAATGGACAACAGCCTAATCAAAAAAGTATAACCTTTTAAGTAAAACTGAACAACGTATTAAACAACATATTTTAAGTATTGCCATGCTTAATAATAGTTAACAAACGTTTGTACATTGTAAATATTAAAAATATTTTTCAAAATATCGTACTTTTCCAAATATTAAAATTATAAATACATAAATATTTAAAATATATTGCAGTAGGCTTACACATGGTTATAAAGTACATTAAAAACCCACTAAAAGTGTAATTATTTTATGTTCTTACACAAAGTACACATAAAATATACTTTAAGTAAGAGTAGCATAAGTGTTTTCTGTAAATACACTAAAACATCACTAAAAGTATGCTTAAGTTTAGTATATTCCTTAAAAGTGTAACTAAGAATATATTTATTAACATAGTATTTCTACTATACTTTTTAGGAATATATTAAAATTATGCTTGTGTTTAGCATATTCCTTAAAAGTGTAACTAAGCATATATTTATTACCAAAGTATTTCTAGTATACTTTTTAGAAATACATTAAAAGTATGCTTGTGTTTAACATATTTCTTAGAAGTATAACTAAGCATATATTTAACTTAATACAAAAGTACTTCTTGTATACTTTTTAGAAATATATTAAAATGAAATTCAGTATATTTTAATGCACTTCAAATGAGCATGTTGGGAATACAATTGTATTATAAACATACTACTTGAATTTCAAGTATATTTTTAATACATTTAATACTACGTCTTTTCCACCTGGGGTTTTACGCTACCATTGAGAAATTTTAACCAAAGTATGTTATAAACTTTTCATTAAGACCCTAAAGAATCATATCAACTTGTGGAAAACGGGCATCCGATGACCCCTTTAAAAACAGAACAAAACACTTTTTCTGTACCCTGTTTGTGCAAACTGGCAACTGTGGCGTGCAGCAAGCATGTGTTGACGTTTGAGTGCATGTGTGTCTGTTGCAGCTGTGTGGTGGATGAGCTGGATTTCTCAGTGATGGAGCTGGATGAAGCTTTGCGGAAATTCCAGGCTCAAATCCGGGTTCAGGGCGAGGCACAGAAGGTGGAGCGCCTGATCGAGGCTTTCAGGTGTGTGATCAAGCAACATACATCTACATACAGTACATACATTTTTTAAACCATAATGAAGTGTTATAACTTAGAAATGACAAATATACAAGGTAAAACGATACAAAAGCAGCACTATTTCTAAAAAGATCATTTGCATTGCTTCGTATTGTAATGTTTTAACATGATTGATCAGAGTTACAGTGACCTGTGGTGTGTCTTTGTTTAGCCAGCGCTACTGCATCTGTAACCCTGATGTGGTTCGTCAGTTCAGAAACCCTGACACCATCTTCATCTTGGCTTTCGCCATCATCCTCCTCAACACAGACATGTACAGCCCCAACGTCAAGATGGAACGCAAGATGAAACTTGAGGACTTCATCAAGAATCTGCGAGGTTTTGATTGAAACACACTGTTGTTTTCATAGTAATAAATGAGCTGACATTCACATCTGTGGCCACAGCTCAACTGAACACTGGATAGACAGGAGAACAAAACAGACACAAGCTGTAAAACAATATTCCAGCTGTAATGCCAGTCTTGTGTTTGTGTTGGAAGGGGTTGATGATGGTGAGGACATCCCTCGGGAGATGCTGGTTGGGATTTATGAGCGGATCCAGAAGAAGGAGCTCAAAACCAATGAGGACCACGTGTCTCAGGTGCAGAAGGTGGAGAAGCTCATTGTGGGCAAGAAGCAAGTAGGTTCATCGTAATCCTGCTTTATGAAACTACTAAATTTGCTAAAAGATGCAGATTTTTATTTTTGATCCACCGGTCATTGAACTTCTTCTTAAACACTATCTGTGTAATTAATGAAGATAATGAGAGTCTATCAGTTGTAGTATAAGAGGTCTGGTCATTCTTCAACAATTCAGATATGACAATTTTGAATTTAGTAAAGAGAATTGCATTAGTACACACACACACAAACACACACACACACATATATATCTTGACTTTTCCTCTTGCATTACAGATGGGATCACTTCACCATGGCCTTGGATGTGTAAGTATTCTTCATGATGTATAAATACAGCAGCTGTCCGTCTGTGTGTGACAAATCATTATTCCTTTCCACACTTCACTACCTCAGTCACTTTCCCAATATCATTTTCTTTCCAAATGTCATATTTGAACCTAAAATCAATAATTGAATATTTTGCACCGGATGTAAAACATTTTCTTTATCCTTTCAAAACTGTAGATACATAATTTAAATACTGATACAGTATGTATAGATTTGGTAACAGAACCAAAATGTAATCTCACATTCACAAAAAGTCTCTTCAAAGAGTTAAAAGCTGAATGAAATGCTTCACAATTCATGTAAATGAATCTGACTGTGTGTGTGTTGTTACAGTGCTTAAAAGGATAGTTCATCCAAAAATGAAAATTAATTTACTCACTCTCATATTGTTACAAAAGTTGTTACAAAAGAAGATATTTAGAAGAATGTTGGTAACCAAACTGTTGCTTGTAGCCATTCACTTCCATAGCATTTTTTTTCTCCATACTATGGAAGTCAATGGCTACCGTCAACTGTCTGGTTAACAACATTCTTCAAAATAACTTATTTTGAGTTCAGCAGAAGAAAGAAACTCATACAGGTTTGGACCAACTTGAGGGAAAGTAAATGATGACAGAATCATTTCATGTTTTGGGTGAACTATCCCTTTAACCATATTTTGGATGCAAATTTAAGTGAGCTAAATCTGACAAAACCTCCTCGTTTTGGGGAAATTCTCATTGGTGAAAACAATAATAAAAAGGTAAATAAAGGGTTAGGGTGTGTTAGGTTATAGTTTTATAGCCAGCTCTACATAAAAACAATAGAAGAGAACCGACGTTGGTTGGTGGAAAGTCCCCACCCTGATAGAGAAAAACACGTGTGTGTGTGTGTGTGTGTGTGTGTGTGTGTGTGTGTGTGTGTGTGTGTGTGTGTGTGTTACAGGTGCTGTCTCAGGCTCATCGCAGGCTGGTGTGCTACTGCAGACTGTTCGAGGTACCAGATCCCAACAGACTGCAAAAACTGGGGCAGCACCAGCGGGAGATCTTCCTGTTTAATGACCTGCTGGTGGTGAGAGATCACAAAGACACACAGAACACGTGACATGAGCATGCTACATCGTCTTCTAAAGCTAAATACTTTCATTAATGGACAAATATCAGCATGTGTTGATGCAGCCATTGATCACTGTGATTTCTGCAACTTTGTGACAGGTTACCAAGATCTTCCAGAAGAAGAAAAACTCAGTGACGTATAGCTTCAGGCAGTCTTTCTCTCTGTACGGGATGCAAGTGATGCTCTTTGAGAACCAGTGTAAGAAATATGAACGCAATCAATCTTTCTGAATGGAAGGCTAGACGTGCCATTAAAATAATAAGTAGTGCTGTCAAACGATTAATCGCAATTAATCACATCCAAAATAAGTTGTTGTTTTTTTTTTTTTTTACATAATATATGTGTGTAATGTGTATATTTATTATGCATATATAAATACACATACATGCATGTATATATTTAAGAAAAATATGTTGTTTTTATGTTACATATATTTTTGTATAATATCAATTATATGAATATAAATATATGCATGTAAATATATGTAAATATTTCCAAAATATGTATTGTATGTGTGTGTATTTGTATATGCATAATAAATATACACAGTACACACATATATTATGTAAACAAACTTTTATTTTGGATGCGATTAATCGTGATTAATCGTTTGACAGCATTAATAATAAAATCAATAATAATTTTTTATTTATACAACAACTGTAATGTACATTAACAAATCATTTCTCAGATAGATAGACAATAAGCAGACATGGTTAGTTTTGGGATGCTGTAAATTATACATTTATGTATTTTATTTCAGTGATGTATTGACATTTTTGTTTTTGAATTATAAAAAAAAATATTTGGTAACACTTTAGTATAGGAACTGATTGTAGTATAGGAGCTAGTTTCTTATTAGCATGCCTATTATTATCATATTTGCTGTTTTAATAATTTAATAATAATTTGCTGTACTTATAAAGCACATATTTTGCATGAGCATATTCTACATCCCTAATCCTACCCAGTACCTAAACTTAACAACTACCTTACTAACTATTAATAAGCAGCACATTAGGAGTTTATTGAGGCAAAAGTCGTAGTTTGTTAAAAGCGAGAATTGGACCTTTAAATAAAGTGTGACCAAATATTTTATTCCTTCGTTTTATGGCACTCTTAGTCCTGCGTAATGCTGTATGTACCCTAAAGGCCACTGCACACTGCACTGACAGACACAGATCAATGCAGACAATCACCAGATTACAGTACATCACTTCTCTGACACCCCACGACATAAAAAGAGCCGATCCAGCATGCTCAATCATCGAAAAAATGTGTGACAGACACCAACAGACACAGACGGGGTTAAACACTGATCAGACAAAACCTGACGAAGTGTCTGATGCCGTCTGTCGGCGTTTATCAGTGTGGTGTGAATTAGCTTAAAGAATCCAAATAAATATGTAATTTATTTATTTTCCTTCATATTAATTTTTATGGAGTAAAATTATGTTTTCTTATTTTCTCAGTCTATCCAAATGGAATCCGGCTGACTTCAGCCATTCCTGGCGCAGACTTCAAAGTCCTGATCAATTTCAATGCTCCCAACCCTCAGGACCGCAAGAAATTCACCAGCGACCTGCGAGAGTCCATCGCTGAGGTCCAGGAATTGGAAAAGTACCGTATAGAGTGTAAACAGACCTTTATTCTTCCTCATCCTCACTGTTACCGAAGCAGGTTTTGTGAGCTGCCCATGTTAATGTCATTTTCAGACAGTACTAACAGATGCAGAGTTACAGTTGTTGGGAATAAAGACCATCTTCATGAACTCTATCATTTCACAACCATGGTCTCATTAGCATTTGACTGTTTCTATTTACATATTAATACATTCATCCAATCATATTATAATGGTCATTTACATGTTTGATTGTAAGGGTCAGACTCAGAGGCTTCATTCCCAAATAAGAATCCCAATGTGGCTCAAATCTGATTTTTTTGGATGACTGTGTAAAAGGAAAAATCAATCTGACATTTTCAGTTCTGATCTGGGCCACCTTCTAATGTGAAAATACATTTTGTGCATTGCGACTGCTCTGTAAACGTCAGATCAGAATTCATGTCATTTTTACATCTAACTCAACATTCTTCGACATTTTTTCCAATGTTTAATTTCTCATTTTGACTTACCATTTTTCTCATTTCACTTATGATTTCTCATTTTTTTAAAAATGCAAAAAGTGAGTAAGTTTGGTACTGTTGCCTCATTTTCTGATGAACGGCCATCTGATTTTATGCTAAATTTTCTTTAGTATGTTATGGGAAATAAAGCAAATTAAACTGACATCAGCTTTAATGTAGAGAAGTATGCGTAATGACTATCCTCTAAATCATTTAGCTCCAGTGTTGGCAAGTCTGCGGTTTTCCCGCTACTTTAACACTGTTGCCGCGGGTTGATTTTCATTTCTGTGGGTTAAAGTGACCCCAATAATGTGATGTTTAGCCCCTGAAATGCGAATTTTACCAAGGAATCCCGCCAAAAAAATGCCAATTTTACCCCCCAGAATGCGATTTTTAATGGAGGACCCCCCTCAAAACACGACTGGGTTTACAGATCACAGTGCATGCGGGAGAAGTCTCATATTACGATCGGTCATCACGATCGCGGATGACAACATGCAGGATCAACACTGTTCATGTATCTCAGAGTACGATTAAATTAATGCACATTTAACCAGTTTAATATGGAGAGGCACTGAAATGTAGACCTGTGTTTTTGCCCTACACTGTACGTGACGTGAGAACAGTCCGCTATTTAGGTTTGTACGTTAGCATGGACTCACTAACTTTAACGTTAGCTAGTTTTAGCCAGAGATACCTTGCTGAAACGCAAGATGACATTAACATTCTGCTTGAGCAGCTGAAAATTGTAACTTAATGTGTATGATAACCAGAAAATGAACGTTTTTGTCTTTATTGGGATTGGGAGTGAATGCTTAGGGACATTTTGCTCTGTTTTGTTTGGATTCAGGAAATGTAATAAAATAAATTATATTGCCCATCCTCTCAGGAATCAGTGTTACAAGGACCCCAGGCACATCGTTTTTCCATTTTTGTAGTATAAAAACCATAAAATCGATGCGAGCTTCGGATCTTCCAATGTTTCTCTATGGCGCTGAAACCTAAAGATGTCCGAGTTGTGGTCCCCATGCAAATGACACTCAACTGCCATTGGCTCATCTGCGTTCGAGGGGAGGGGCTTACCGATAGGTCAATTGGGCGGGTTTTGTTGTGAAAACCTGGCAACCCTGCTTATCTCTTGCTTGTTGTCTATGTACGATGTTCTTTTTGGAGTTGTATGCGATACGAATGAAATGATTGTTGACTGTTTATGTGTTTGAATGTTTTTTTTAGCTGAGCTGGAGAAACAGAAAGGAGTGGTCAGACCCAGTATGTCTCAGAGCATGTCGGGCCTAAAGAAAGAGACTGGAAATGGCACCATGGGCCGCACTAGTCTGGATGACACGTATGCCATGGGGGAGGGGCTAAAGCGGAGCGCGCTCAGTAGCTCCCTGCGTGACCTTTCTGAAGCAGGTGAGTTCAGTGTGTCTGATTTACTGATGAGCAGATTGCCTTTCTGGTCAGTAAAACCAGAAAGTATATGTTTTTATGGTTGTTTGATTCCCTATGTAGAATTATTTTCCTGAAGTTGAAACATTTCTTAAACCTAATCTTTCCACATATTAAGGCTACAAATTATTTTGGTAACATTAGATGACTGCAGTATGGGTCCTAGGGTTTGCAGTTTGCATTCACAGAATGAAGAAAAAATATTTGGTACACAAATGCTCATCTGTGTTGTGAATAGGTCCACTATTTGTATTCTGAATAATTTTTCACAAGCAGTATTTGATCTTGGCAGTGTTGTGTCAGTGCTCTTGGGGGGGTTTACAGAAGCAAGGTCACTGAAGCAAAGATCATACACAATCCTGCTTAACTGATGTGTTATTAAAATAATATTCTGGGTTCAATTCTGTTGAATAATATTGATTAAAATAAATCTGTTCAGAGTTAGGAGATTTTAAAAGCAGAGATAATTTTAGAAAAGCTCTTTTTCTTTGGTTAGAAACATTATTTGAGTTGTAACTGTTTAAATGATCACTTTTCTACAGTTGTTTTAAAGTTTAAGTATATAGGGTTTATGAGTTGTAAAATTGTGTAATAGGCAAATGGTTAGTGATTTAACACCAAAATCCTGTTAATACACATACTGTATTGTTTTCTTCTTGTGGCTATACTATTTAAACAGTGGGTATTTTAACATCTTTGAATTGATCATCCTAATTCATTTCCATTGTATATCATTTACTGTAAAACTGCATTCACAACTTATGGCTTTTCCTAGTGCTGTCACTCTATTGTTATTGGTAGACTGCAAATCAGGGGCCTGTACCATGAAGCTGGTTTAGCTGGCTAGCCAGGTAAGTTTCAGTTTAGTTTGTGCCAACTCTGGGTTTTAGGTATCATGAAAGTGTTTTGGCTTTTAGCAGTGTTCATTGCCATAGTAACTTATGCTCCATAACTAACCTGCTCTGGGGCAGGTTATGTTCTGGTTTAGAGATCTCAAACTGAAATTTGACCAATCAGCTTCAAGCAAAGTGACACGTCTCTGACACAATAAAGCCACTCCTCCAGTTTCTCTTACTCCAAATTAAAAACACTACATAGTAAAACATTAAAATACTATATATCATATCATCTACTTATTTTATATTATTTATATAATTATTATACCCTTAATCCATTACACAAGCCAGCTTAGTTTAATAGTAATTATTAAGCTTTTATTTAAAATCAAAAAAATGTAAACATATAGATAGTATAGATAATATGCAATATAAATAAGTTTTAGAATCAATAGCTTTAAACATGGCTACATATGAACTTAAATTTTTAAGTGTTTTTATACCTAGAAATATTATCAACTCTATAAACTTTAAACTTTTACTTGCACTTATATGGTAAGATGTTTTCTTTAAGTTTTCCTCTTTCATGGATAGATCGTTTCATGATCGTGCTGTGTAAATGTGTTTAAATATTTCATATTGTTCAATCTTTTAATCTTCGAACTGACTCTCACAAGAAGTGAATCATAGTTTCAAGGCATGTGATTGGCTGCTCATTACTGATGTCACACTTTCATGTGCATGCACTCCATTAACTCAGGATCAAGCCTGAGTTGACAGAGAAAGCTGATAATCAGCTTCGTGGTACCAACAAAGCCGGATTGGATTGGTTTGGTTTTGTCAACTCAAAACTAATCCTGTAACCCTGAGTTTGTTCAGCCACTATCATGGTACAGGCCCGAGGACTTGTTCCACAAATCACAACAATTTGCGGACGATCCAGGACTTGTGTACAGTGAACTTCATGCTCAGGAAGTGTACTTTCTGAATGCTGAAGAATGAATGGAGGTTGCACCCTCAAACTGTCAGTCTGATTTATCATGAGGTTTGAAACGGCAGAGTTGGATTTGTTTGCTTTCAGCAAAACACCCCATTGCTCCCTTTGGTTTTCTCTGTCTCCTCCATTACTGTGGCACTTTGTATGCTTTCCTGCTAATACACCTGCTTCCAGCAGTCCAGGTAGCTCCATTTTGGCCTTTCACTGTTGGTTCCTTAGGAAGTGTTTTTTTCTGCGTGTCCGGCGTATACTTGTACAAGATGTGTGTAGAGACTATTGCTGCTGTTAGGGTTATGCTGTATGTGCCTGTTAGTGGTGTTTCTTTGGGGAGACACTCACTTGTCTCCCATTTCAAGCTTAGACTCTAAAAAATGCTGGGTTAAAAACAATCCAATTTGGGTTATTTGGCAACTCAGCACTGGGTAAATTTTGGACAGAACACATGCTGGGTTATTTTGACCCAGCTGGTTGGGTTAAACGTTTTTAACTATTGTTTAAAAATTATTATATTGCTGGCTTAAAATGGGCTGGAAATGAAAAATCACACACAGAATTACTATAGGCAACAGCAATAATCAAAAGATGAACGTGTTATTAAGCAAGAACAAAATACAAGACAAATTAAATTTATTTGGGTGAATACAGCATAGTTTACAATTTACATACATTTAAACTCGTTTAACAAGCATTTTAGAAATAAAAAATGCACATTTAAAAGTAGCATTTTGTATTTAATTTATCCACTTTGTACATCCATTCACTTGCATTTCCTACTGATTAACACTACTGATACTGACATTTTTGATCGGTTTTATTACACAAAACTGACTTTAATCTTAAGTTAAACATGGAACACTCTGGATAATCACTGGGAAACATGACCAATGAAAATATAGACGAGAACGGACAAAAGGAACTGACGAAACAGGGCTTATACAGTATAACAGGAACATAATCAGGGTAAAACAGCACAGGTGAGAAGGAACTAATTACCAAACAAGGAAACTAAGGGAAAGCAGGCAAACGGAAAGAAAACTAAAATGCAGAGGAGCTGGCACCAATAGCTTCGTGGGCAACATGCCAACATGTAGCACCCGAGTTTGAGTCCTGGCTCCCGGACCGTTCCTGATCCTGTCCTCCTTTCTCTCTCCCACTTCACTTACGATCTCATTACTGTCCTATCATAATAAAGGCAAAGATGCCAAATCTTTAAAAAAGAAAAAGCAGAGGAGCTAAACGGACAGAGACTGTGCATGTAAGCGGTGTGACTTAGAAGTGTTATTTCTTGAAAGTTGTGATGATCACACTAGATAAGATGTGTTAACAGAGAAAGTGAAGATTCTAGAAATCAACTTTGCAATTTTTTGTGAAGTAACCACCAGGCTCTGCTTTGGTAGACAAATAAAGGCAACTTTTGAGAAAAAGTTATTTTTCCATGTCAGTTTGCCATACAGCAAAAGCACAGAAACTCAACTCAGTCTGCTATATTTACATTGTATTGTAACTGCTCTTTTAGTCTTATATTTCATTTATCCAAGTGTTTGTGAGCGTTGTGTGTCTTTGCTTATGTTTATTTTCTAAAATGGCTCATGACAGGCAGCGGTATGCACAGATGGAGTATAACTGGCAGGCAGTTACTGTTGATAATAACCCAGAAAGTTCAGAAAGTCTCAGCTTGCTTTGTGTTTTCGTCAGTTTAGAGTAGAGGGATGTTACAGGTGTGATGTACTTCTCTAATCTATGCCACTGCAACATGTTCTCACTCCCAACTCGTCACATATTGATGCTTGGTCAGGACCCCTTTGGCGTCATTTTTCAACGTGAAGGGTCCTCCATTGTTTTCAGTTGTTTGTCTTAATTTAATTGCTTGCATGCATTTGTAAAAAAATAGAAATAATTTTATATAAATGTATACTTTCATTCGAGCACCTAACCCTTCCCCTACCTTAAACCTACCCACTTCTTAACAATATAAAACCTGTAACATACAAATATAAGTACAGTCACAGGTATTTATTGCAAAAACTGACCATAAAAAGCAGTATAAAAGCATTACAAACAAGTCGTGTTGCATTCCAAGTCTTCTGAAGCCGTACGATGTCTTTATGCAAAGAAGAGAGTAAAACATGAAATATTAATCGCTGAAAATGATCCCGCTGCGTTAACCCGCCACTCACATCTCATTCAAAAAGATACTCTCCCATATTTTAGCATGACGCAATCGGTCACGAGACACACGAGAGCCAATAGCATTTCACAACCAAGGCTGACGTAAGGCTTCTTCTGGCGGCATTTTTTGAATTTTTGCACAAACTGCAGCACAGGAGCTTTACAGTGTACCACAAATCAATCGTTTTGCCTTGGAAGACTGGGAATATTATTAGTTTTTTTTTAAATAAACTATGACAGTAGCTGTATCTGCCTGTTATATCTGGTCTTTTATTGACAAATGGTAGGTTTAGGGGCAGGGGTTTGGTTACGTGCTCATAAATGTGTAAATAGTGTAATATAAATAAAACTGTTGTGATTGTTTACACTGAAAAATCACACCCCAACATATATGCAATTATGGCAATATTATTATCCAATATATGCTCTTTTTTATTCCACTGAAGTGAAGAATCATAAATCTTTAGCAGTTGACATGACATGCAATTCACAAATTCATAAGGAGCAGGACTACCATGTTGGACATGATGAACAGGATGCACAGGATAAACAGGATGGTTTTAGGTCACTACAAACAATATAAAAAAAGAAATCAAACTCATACAAACATTTAGTCATTACATTTACATTTAGTCATTTAGCAGATGCTTTTATCCAAAGCGACTTACGGATGAGGACAATAGAAGCAATCAAAACCAACAAAAGAGCAACAACATGCAAGTGCTATGACAAGTCGCGTAGCAAGATTTGTTTTTTTGTTTTTTTTAAGAAAACAAGTAGATAGAATAGAAAAAAGAAAGCTAGTGTTAGTTTTTCAAGAAAAGCTAGCAGTTAGAGAATAAATATGCAATTAACAGAGGGTCAAGTGTGTGTTTTTTTTTTTGTTTTTTTTTTTAATAAAAAGAAGATTGATAGATCAAATAGAATTAGAATAGAGAGTGCTAGAGTTAGAGGGTCAAATAAAAATGGAAGAGATGTGTTTTTAGCCGTTTCTTGAAGATGGCTAAGGATTCAGCTGCTCGGATTGAGTTGGGCAGGTCATTCCAGCAGGTGGGAACAGTGAATGAAAAAGTCTGTGAAAGTGATTTTGTGCCTCTTTGGGATGGCACAATAATGCGTCGTTCACTTGCAGAACGCAAGCTTCTAGAGGGCACATAGGTCTGAAGTACTGAATTTAGGTAAAGGGGTGCAGAGCCAGAGGTGGTTTTGTAGGCAAACATTAATGCCTTGAATTTTATGCAAGCAGCTATTGGTAGCTAGTGCAAATTGATGAACAGAGGTGTGACGTGCGTTCTTTTCGGCTCATTAAAGATTAATCTTGCAGCGGCATTGTGGATTAATTTTAGAGGTTTGATGGAATTGGCTGGAAGACCTGCCAAGAGAGCATTGCAATAGTCAAGTCTGGACAAAACAAGAGCTTGAACAAGGAGTTGTGTTGCATGTTCCGAAAGAAAGGGCCTGATCTTCCTAATATTGTATAAAGCAAATCTGCAGGACCGGGCAGTTTTAGCAATGTGATCTGAGAAATTCAGCTTATCATCAAGCACAACTCCAAGGTTTCTGGCTGTTTTTGAAGGAGTTATGGTTGATGAGCCTAAGTGGAAGGTGAAATTGTGATGAAGTGATGGGTTTGCTGAAACTACAAGCAGTTCTGTCTTAGGTAAGTTGAGTTGAAGGTGATGGTCCTTCATCCAGCAAGAAATGTCTGTTAGACATGCTGAGAGGCGAGCAGCTATCGTCGGATCATCAGGATGGAATGAGAGGTAGAGTTGAGTCTCATCAGCATAGCAGTGATATGAAAAGCCATGTTTCTGAATGACAGAACCTAGTGATGTCATGTAGACAGAGAAGAGAAGTGGTCCAAGAACTGAGCCTTGGTTGCGACTTGGATACCTCACCTCTCCAAGATACCTTGAAGCACCTATCTGAGAGGTAAGACTCAAACCACTGGAGTGCGGTTCCTGAGATGCCCTTTCTCAATATGGTTGACTGGAGGATCTGGTGGTTGACCGTATCAAAAGCAGCGGACAGATCCAGCAAGATAAGTAATGAAGACTTGGAAGCCGCTCTTGCACGTCTTAGGGCTTCAACAACTGAGAGCAAGGGAGTTTTGTGTTAACGGTGTGAGTGAGTGCAGGTACAACTGCAGGAGAAATGGCTTGAAGGAGATGAGATGGAATAGGATCAAGTGGACAAGTAGTAGGATGACTGGAAAGAATGAGTTTAGAGACTTCTGCCTCAGAGAGTGGAGAGAAGGATGTGAAAGAGTGTATGTTTGCTGGTAAGATGTGTTTGACATTTTGTGGTGTGGAGAATTGTACAGTGAGGTTTGTAATTTTATTAATGAAGAATGTGGCAAAGTCGTCAGCTGTTAGAGTTGAAGAAGGAGGGGGAGGAGGAGGAGGACAAAGGAGGGAGAAAAATGTTTTAAAGAGCATGCGAGGGTTAGGCGAATTGTTCATTTTGTTATGATAGTATGTCCTTTTAGCAGTGGAGACATTAGCAGAGAAGTCAGAGAGGAGTGATCGATATAAATTAAGGTCAGTAGGATTTTGTGATTTGCGCTGTACCCTTTCTGCAGCCCTGAGCTTAGAACGATGTTCGCGGAGAACGTCAGATAGCCAATGGGCGGTACGGACTGGCCTGGAAAATAAGGGGCAGAAAGTATCTAAACAAGACGTCAGAGTGGAACAGAAGAGATGATAACTGTTTAGGGGGAGGAAGCGAAGATGAAACCATAGCAGATAGCCGGGAGGGTGAGAGTGAGCATAAGTTATGTCAAAAACTGACATGTGGAGGCGTATATGTTGTGACAGGAGTCATGTTGAGGTTAAGAGTGAGGAGGAAGTGATCCGAGGTGTGCAGTGGAGTAACCAGTGTAAATCAGTGGAGCAGTGTCGTGTGTAAATAAGGTCCAGTTGGTTGCCTGATTTGTGAGTAGCCGTAGTTAACACTGTCTTGAGATCAAAAGAGGCAAGTAGAGTGTGGAAATCTGCAGCCTGAGGTTTATCGAGGTGGATGTTGAAGTCTCCAAGTATAACTAAGGGAGTACCATTCTGAGGAAAGGTTGAGAGCAACACATCTAATTCTTCCACAAAGTTACCTAGTTGTCTTGGAGGTCGATAAACAACTACAAAATGGATTTTAAGAGGGTAGGTAATAGTAACCGAATGTGATTCAAAGGAGCTGTTGATACTCAGAGATGGTAAAGGAGTAAATTTCCAATTATTAGAGATGAGCAGACCAGTACCTCCACCTCTTCCATTTAAACGGGGGGTGTGGGAAAAGGAGAAATTATTGGGGAGTGCTGCAGGTGTAGCATTGTCCTCTGGTTTGATCCAGGTTTCTGTCAGGGCCATGAGGTTTAGTCTTGAATGCAAGTGATATTTCAGTAGGATTTTGGTACAATAAAGAGTCAGATTTTTTGTTTGTGTTTTTCACATCTTTTTAGTTAACTGGTATCAGTCTCAGACAGGTTTGTTCAGTAGTTCACCAGTTTTTCTTAGGTAAATGGAAACCCTACTTAAAGAGGTTGTTCCACATTATTAAACAAGTCACAGTTCTCATGAAATATGGTGAGGAAGAAAGATCTTTCTGAAGATGAAAAGTATGAAACAATGCAATGATAAAGATTTATTAAGGAAAGCTTTTTGTCAAACAAATGAACTGTATTGTAATACCAGCTGTAAAAAAGCCACTGCTGAGCAGCAAACAGGTGTTTGAAGCTACTGGAGTCTCAAGATCCTCTTCATGCAGACTGGCAGTTGTGTGTAAAGCTGCGTTTCAGTCACTGCTAACCAAACCTCACAAAGAGAAACCTGCACAGTGGCTGTAGAAATACATTTTCAAACTGTTTAGCACCATGGTATTTATGCAGCATGCATTAACGCAGCTTTACACACAACTGCCAGTCTGCATGAAGAGGATCTTGAGACTCCAGTAGCTTCAAACACCTGTTTGCTGCTCAGCAGTGGCTTTTTTACAGCTGGTATTACAATACAGTTCATTTGTTTGACAGAAATTTTCCTTAATAAATCTTTATCTGACCAAGATCTTTTGTGCTCTAAGTCACTCACAAATCTTTTGACAGTTAAAAAATTTCCATTTGCTTTTTGCAAAATATTGTTTGTGTTGATGCCTTTTGCAAGACATTGCATTATTTCATACTTTTCATCTTCAGAAAGATCTTTTTTCCTCACCATATTCCATGAGAACTGTGACTTGCTTAATAATGTGGAACAACCTCTTTAAGTAGGGTTTTTAAGAAGAACTGGCAAACTATTGAACAAACCTGTCTGAGATTGATACCAGTTATCTAAAAAGATGTGAAAAACCACACAAACAAAAATCTGACTCTTTATTGTACCAAAATCCTATTGATATGTCACTTACATAATAATTTGGAACGCAGTGTAGTAATGGAAGTAAAGCCAAGATTTGTTGACAGCAGACTGACAATTCCAGAGACCAATAGAAAAAGAAAGTAGTGTATTAGCAGACATAGGCAAAGTGCGCAGGTTGTTAGGATTGCGCTGCCTACAGTGTGTGATGCGTAGTTTGCGAGTGGTAGTAATAGTAGTGATCTGGAAACACATAGTAAGAATTGGTTATAAAAACTAAAACAGAAGTGAAACAAGTAGTAGAAAAGAGGATAAATAAAAAGCGATACTTATATCCCTTGCTGGTGTCCCTGCCCAGTGGAGTCGCACGGTAGAGTCGATGGTCTTTACACTCTTCGGTCTTCACACGAGGGCTGCTGCGACCGCTGCCACGGAATAATAACCTTTTTTATACCCGTCTAACAAATCACTAATTTAATTCAGCTGGACACACTTTCCTGTTTATCACAACAAATGGCCAAGCAAGCGCAGACACTGACAAGGTACGCGATACAGTACGAGACCAAACGCGACTTCAGCAAGTCTCTACACAGTAAACAAAACAAGCGTTTCCTAGCAACGACAACTGCGCTAAACACTAATGAGACAAGTAAATACACTTACGAGCTGCTTTTAACTTCCACTGATAAGACTGCTTCTCTCAAAGAGTATTTCTTTACACTGTCTTCTGCTGGCTTGAACACACTTTCTTGCTTATCACAACAAATTGCCAAGAAAGTGCAGACACTGACAAGATACGCGATACAGTACGAGACCAAATGCGATTTCAGCAAGTCTCTACACAGTAAACAAAAAACCAACAAACAACTCATCAATAAACATCAATATTGTACTCAATCCAAATAAGGATGAAATATCTAAACAATTCAAATAAACAAGTTCAAACTATACAATTGGCAAACAAACTAACTTAACGCATCCTAAGGAAAGGACTCAAAGGACATAGTTGAGTGTAGGGATGGGTAGATCGACACCTAGTGTCGAGACACGTTTCGAGTTTTTGACACACTAATGGTTCGAAACAGTGTTCCGGAGCTTTGCTTGAAATGTGGCTGTCACGTGACCTGTGAAAACGAAGCTTCGTTACCTCACTGACACGTCACGCTAGGCTCAAATACAAAGCGCGTCGATTGCGCTGTCCCATACCCGTGATCCATTTAGTGCAGGGGTCTGCAACCTTCAACGTCAAAAGAGCCATTTTGGCCCCTTTCCCACCGAATACAATTCACGTGGAGCCACAAAATATTTGATCCCCAAATAAAGATAACACGGCATATAGCTAAAGTTTTATATTCAGTTATGTTACAGGGCAGGGGAGTAGCAATCATTTCAGAAGTGAGGGGGACAGAAATGTCAAATGTAATAATAATAATAATGATTATAATATTTATGTATAATTGACAAAAAAAAAAACTTTTCTTATCTCTTACTTTTAATTGACTAATAAATAAAATACACTGCTGGACAATAACCAATAATTTGTCTTCTATAATATTTTTGATATATATTTTACTAATGACAATTTTATGGATTGTAGCCTATATATAGCCTACTAAAAACACTTTTTCTATTTTTATCACAGAATAAGGCAGAAAATATATTTTATAGCTTCTGTACTGTAATTAATTCTGTCAATTTCCACTGTATCATTCATATTTATTACCTGGAGAAGACTTGAAAAACAAACCATCCTCTTCATGTTTCATCAGTTAAGGTTTATGTTTGTTATTCAGCTTAGCAACTGCAATAGCTGGATGCCTTTGTCCATTTTAGGGATTGACTGGCACGTCAGAAGTTATTATGACTTCTCATATGAGTCCGTTTTGGACTTTCTGCGCGAGACGCCCTCCGGCTTCGAGTATGAATGAAACATACACCGCATGAGAGTGTTCAGCGCTCCGTGATGTTCACATCGTTTTGGAAACGAATAAAACGTATCCAAAACGACGTGACTATCTTTTCTCTTTTAATTTAAATCTAGATTTATTCACATTGGCCATTGAAAACCTCTACTTTAACACACTTGACCGAGAAAAGGTGCAGGGTTAGAGTTTAGGTTTTATTAAAAGTCGGGGGGACACCTCCCCTGCGTATTGTACACCCCATGCTACAGGGAGCCACCGCAGAGGGATGAAAGAGCCGTGGGTTGCCGAGCCCTGATTTAGTACAATGTTATAGTTGTATCAGTCAGCATGCCCATATGTATGTAGTGTTTTTACGTGGTGTATCGTTGTTAATTATAGTACTACTATTAAAAACAATGACATGTGAATATCTGTTGACTGAATGAAAATTAAAACACCTTGCGGGTTCAACCACTGTTCTCAAAAAGGATAAAAGTCCTTCCTTAACAACAAACATTTTTTGCTGCTTGTAAACAGTCCTCAGTTGTCAACAGCTCACATTGGCGAGAAAAATAGATTATTGCAAGATATATTAAATGCAATAATTGCATTTGTGTTTGTGCATTTGTGTTTTTTAACAATGAGCATGTTTGTGTGCTTTTGTAAGGAAGACACAAAAATGGTGCAATGAAAAATGGCGTAGGCCTAATTTATTGCGGTATAAACGTTCTGTTTAGAATGTGAAAAGACAAGTTTGATGCAAGTAAAAATGAAGAACAAAGTCTTTATTGACATTGTATTGTGCTAAATACAATAAATTCTGGAAACTCTGGAAATAAATTGCTGTACACACACATGCCGCCTTACTAATGACATATATGCATATTAAATAGACAATTTAACCTTACAATGACATCCCAATGAACAAAACATCTAAATGATACAGTTGGTGTAAGAATTTTTATTGACCACCAGATGAAGGAGTAGAGCGCTGTATCAAAAGCTTCGCAGTTTGTTGTAAAAGCCTCACTGCTTCAAAAGCCTCGTTCGGCACATCCCTAGTTGGGTGCCCATTCAAACACCCACACCTCACCAATGCAAAAGGGACAAAGGAAGGAAGTGAGGTCTATTTATAGACCTTAACCAGTGGAATATGGGTAATGTAGTGCACCATATACGGAGTTCACTCCAAATGTAGTTTACTAGGAATTGTGGGAGATGTAGTACAAAGAAAATAAATAAGAAAAATTAGAAAAAGGAAACAAGTGAGTCAAATTCACAACAGTGGATGGTAATTATTTGATTTGATAATGTGTAATGCATATTTTTTTGCACCTTCTGTGCTTCATGAGTTAAAACGATCCATTGTTTTTTTTTCTTGTAACATATTAATTGGTGCCTACCCTGCCTGCCTGCTCACATGCAAGAACTGCTCGCCTACTGAAACTGTGCTGATGCTCAGAAAGACCTGGAGCCGATTTTTAAGCATGCATGTTTTTTTCAAACAGTCTGATGATAGCTTCTTAATGTTCATGCAAGTCTGTTCTTTCGGTTCTTTTTTTAAAGGGGCTTTCACTTGTATCTGTTAGACGGTTGATGAACTTCACACATACAGACAGAGTGAAACTTTTTTTTTTTTCTTTTTTTTTTACTTTACCCAAGTTGCTCTTCTTTAATCAAATGCCTGGTGTCCCTGCAAGTCTCAGTCTTCAAAGGTCCAATCAGCATGAACTGATGAGTCAAATGTGGATTTCAGTCTGGTTTTTGTTAACGCATTATATTTCATGCTTTTTTATATTCATTTTGATGGAAGATTTGAGTATTCATTCAAAGTGGATTACTGCTTAGACCTTGTCCGTTAAAATGTCTAACATTGGGAATCAAACAATGTAGTTGTCTGTAAAAAATAAAGAGACAAAACAGCTGAAGATGTGTCAGTTTTGAATGCCTGAAGTACTGCTCACTACAAAAAGCAATGCATTTTAACAAGCTTTGCATGTTAAAGATTTGTTCTTCTTAACTGTGTGCATGTGTGATAATTAGTTCTTAGTACTCATCATCTTTTGTTTTCTACCCTACAAATGGAAGAATTTGAGTAATATCCAGTACTGTCTACAGCAAACAGATACCTGTCCAAAGTTTAACATTTGTGTCTGCCCATTTTAGTATGAATTGTCTTTGCAGCCTTTTTGAATTAGAACTATCTGAAGACATGCAAGGGTAAGGGTTATGAAAGTAAAAATTCCTGAATATTTGGAAGCAGAGTTTAAGTAGTAATTTATAGACCTAAACTTTTCAAATAGACCTGACTCAAGAGGTTTGCTAAGCAATGGGATGTGTTTCTGTAGTTTATTTGTAGATTTTCTACCAAGAGACAAGATTTCCCAAACAGGGAATCCACCCTTGCTGAAAAGAGCCAGATTTGAGTCAGTTCCTTTCACTGAACTGGATTCATGCAGACCACGCGCTCACATAATTATCTGGAGTGTTTTTTCATACATTAAAAGTGTACCACAGAAGTGCATGTATTATAAACACAGGGTCGTTTATGCCAAAACAGTCCACCTGTGCAGCTTTTCATTTGTAAACATGCTAAAGGGATGTGCAACCGGGCACAATATTTTTACCTCTCACATGAATGATGCATTTTATAGATGCCGTATGTGTTAATCTAAAAAGTGAGAGAGAAAAAAAAGACACCTTCATTCACAGACAACTCAAACAATATAAAAAAAAGTACAATGCAATAATGTCTTCAAACACCTTAAACAAAATGTATGTTGGAATTTTGAGAAAATGAATACCGACACTTTAAAGGACAGTTTCCAATTTACTATCAGTTTCCTGTCAGAATGAAACTGAAGCGTGCAAAATCCTCTCAGAAATCTATCTGTCACTTTTGTACCTATTCTAGGTTCTAATATGTACACTTTAAGTACTAATATGTACATACAGCATATACTAATATGTTTAAGGTACTAAAACGGACCCTTTAGGTACAAACATGTACCTTTTGAAAAGGTACTGCCCCAGTGACAGCTTTTGTACCTTTATTTCTGAGTGAAATCCACTGTCTACAGCCTGCAGTGAAGATTAGCAGTGACAGCCTCACATTAACAGAGACATCTTGAAGCACTACTTGCTGATTAAGGACCTTGTGAAGCTATAATAAACATAATAAACCAGAAGGTGCTCTTTGGTTGGGTTTAAAGCAACTATTACAAAAAAGAAGAATCCAAGGCACTTCTTCTGGTCCAAAAAAGTTAAAAAGCCTTTTATTCACATTCTGGCCATCTCAATAAACATTAAAAATGCCTAAAACTCTGCACACTGATGTCAGCCTTCAGCCTTCCTCAGAGTGTGTTAAAACATATAATAAACATTTTTAATGTTTATTGAGATGGCCAGAATGTGAATAAAGGCTTTTTAACTTTTTTGGACCAGAAGAAGTGCCTTGGATTCTTTTTTTTTGTAACCGTATTGGTACTGTCAGCTGCTAAAAAGGCATTGAAGTGACTGATATAATGTCTATGGAGGAAATGATAATGAAAATACATGTCAATACTTACTTCACTACTGCACATTTTCACTTCAAAATCTAGTTGACAAAGTGTTCGGACGCTTTATTAGTTCATTAATGTGTGATCCACGTCTCTCCTCATAGGGCTCCATCTTTAGCAGTCCTCCTCTGTGCCAGAGAGACCCTTTCTTCCAGGAGCATCTGACAGACACAGCGCTCCAGATTCCCTCCTTGGGTCACTCTTTGAAAGCATTCGGGTCAAGCGCTTCGTCTTGGGCAAACCATCCGCCCTATCACCACACCCCACTATAGCACCCAGCCGTATCTCTTCAAACAGCTTTCAGAGAACAGCACATGATCAGCAAACACAGACCCTGCGCTATCAGCACACTGGTGTGAGCTTCAAACAGACACCAGCATCTGTGTTTGATGTCTCTCACTCTTATTTCATTCTACCTATGGGTGAATGTCACAAGATTAGAAAAAGAATTTATATTTTGCATAAAGAATATCAAGGACCATTAAAATATATTGCATTGTTACATATTTTTTTCTGTAATGCGTTTTAAAGTTATAATAATAATAAAATTATTATTATTAGTTGTTATTATCAAATAGTTTTTAGTCTGTTCCTGGAAAACATAATAAAACAATGATATTTCAGTTAATATTAGCATACATTAAAGCCAGTTACCATACTGCACAAATATTTTTACATTTAAATAATGCATAGTTTGTTTTTTCATATTGCAGTAGTATGGTTCTAATAGAAATTGCAGTTTTGTATTTATTTATTTATTTATTGAGAATTGTGTTTAATCGTGCTTAATATCAGCAAAAAATCTAATGGTCCTAAATATGGGTTTTTGTTGCCTTTATGCAAAATATGATATTTATTTTCCTGACAGGTTTCTTGATTTCTTTGACGGGTTTCGTTAAATTTGCCTTGCAGAGGTTATAAAATCAAACAAATTAGTGGGTTTGCTTGTATTCAAACATTGTGTTTTTGAGCCTGACATTCATTCAAACTAGCAGAATGACAGAGTAGATGTTCTAACGCTGTGTTTGTTGTAGATGACAGCTCTACATGTTGTCTTAACGATCATTAATGAACGTGCCAATGACCATTGCACCCACTATGTTTCGTGTGTAGTACAATAGGACAGTAGTGTAACTGAAACCACTGTAAGCAAAAAACCATGTTATAGAATACTGTAAAAGATGTCTTCACAGCTTTTTGAGAACAATATCTTGGTCAGTTTGAGTGGAAGTCATATTTAAAGAAGTATGCTAATAGAAACCTTCCATTGTGATCTATTATAAAGTGATTTTGAAGCACAAATGCAGTATCATGTGGCACTTTGAACTGCTCAACTACAGTGAAGTTGTGCAGCATCATATGAATCTCACAGACTTACAGTAAGGGTTTTGAGGAGATGTTAAAATATGTTTGCATGCCTGGAGTCATTTTTTAAGAACTTTTTCTGATTTGTTTTTTTGTTGTTTTGTTTTGTTTTGTTTTTTTTGTTGTTTTTTGTTGAAGGACTTCTGAGGGCCAGTGATGGAATTATTTTTCTATATTTTATGGGTTGTTCTTGTTTGTTTTTTAAGTGCAATATGTTTGTCATGATGACGTGGTCATGGCTAAAGCATCTTTACTATTACTTCATCATAGCGGCGTAGAGATTCTCATCAAACAAGTGTTTTTATGAAACGTCAAAGTGATCAGCTAGGCTTTAACTGTGATTTGTTATTGATGTTGTTCTTGGGTGTTTATTTATTATTGAAAATAAACCAGTGTTACCATGGCAATGAAGTGCAATCATGTAAAAAGTACTCTTCTTTTTTTACTTTTAAACAACCAGGAGATTGTTTCAGGTGAATATTCAGCTATATTATGCAAGCATCTGTATGTTTAGAGGAATGTATCTCTAGAAATGAACTTTTAGACTTGTGAAGTGAGGCAAATGAAAATGATTATTGTAAAGATGCAATCTGATCAGATATATAAGCTGAAAACTGAAGAATATTTTTCGATTTGTTTTTCAGGATCAAAATTTTGTAACCTTTGCTTCTGAGCACGTTTTCATGACCCCAAACCAAAGCATTAGGTTTTCTTTTCAGCATATCACATATACTGAGTGCAATATTCATTCTGATGTACTAAAGTCAACATGAACAGACTAAACTAAAGACTAAACTAACCCTTTTTACGTTCCTCATGTTAAATTCAAAGAAAAAAGAATTGTCTTCATATTCTTTCTATTTAAAAAAATTGCTTGAAATCATTGCACCCTTTTATTTCTCAACCCCGCTCCTTCAATCACCTGCCATTTTTACAATGTGATAATTTCTTGATGGATAACAGAAAATCCTACCTTACTTTTTTTCATGTTTAATATCCTGTTTTTGCAAGTAAAATGGGTTTGTTAATGTTGTTTCATGTTGACTTTAAGAAGAAAAAAAGGTAACACTTTATTTTAGGGTCTCTTAACTAGTTGCATGCATATTACTAGAATAATATGCATTAGCATGCATATTACTAGAATATAAGCCATTTATTAGTAGTAATTAAGCACATATTAATACCTTATTCTACATGACCTTATTCTACATCCCTAATCCTACCTAAAATCTAAACTTAACAACTACCTTACTTATTAATAAGCAGCAAATTAGGAATTTATTGAGGGAAAAGTCGTAGTTAATAGTGAATAAGTGTTCCCTATTCTAAAGTGTTACCGAAAAAAATGAAAAAGGTCTTGCATTTATATTACTTACAAAGTAAACGTTTCCAAAGATTTTTGTTCTGCATAAAATATTAACAACGTGAGAAGATATTCTGATATTTTGATTGACAGATGAAGGACTGAAGGTTCAAATGCATCGTTATTTTTTTGTCCACCACGAGCTGATCAACACTCAGCCTTAACTCTTTTATTTCACTTTACCTCTCTCTCATTATTCTGTATATTTCTTATTCTGTTTTCATGTTTCATCATTTCATGTGCTCAACCTGTTTTTCTGTACGGTGTTGTGTGTAACTGCAGATAATGCAACTCATCCATGTAAAAGATGGCATAAAATGAACTTGTCCCACTATTAGCCCACGTAAAGAGGGCTTGTAAAGACACATTTGAGCAGTAATAAATATATTAGGGGACCAAGTTAGGAACCATTGTGTATATAGCGTGTACAGTATCCTGACTGCATAATATGATGTCTATCTTTAAATGAGAGGTGTGTTCCCGTCTGTTTTACTGTGCATTACTGAAACAGACTGTTGAGATCCTCTGTCTGGATGTTTTTCTCCTCACAGGCTGCTATCACACTGTCCCAATCAACCACTCTGAGAAATAGGTCATAATAAAGGGCATTGGTTTATTTTGTTGTTGTAGAACAGAGAATGCTTGTCCTTTGAGATTTTATTTTATGTGATGGTTATCTATGTCAGTGTACAGTCAATGTAAAACTCAAACTGTGATGACATTCAAAACATAAAATAAAACAATTATATGATACATATAGCTGACTGATCAGTTCGTTTGTTTTTAATTAGACAGTCCAAGCTAATTAAAGCCCCAGTTTTCCAAAGCATTCAGCAGTCTATCATTTAAATTATTATGGATTTTGATATATTGACATTTAAAGAGGGATTGCAGCTTTTAATTAAATATGTGACCCTGGACCACAAAACCAGTCATAAGGGTCAATATTTTGAAATTGAGATTTATGCATCATCTGAAAGCTGAATAAATAAGCTTTTTAAGTTTGTTAGGATAGGACAATATTTGGCTGAGATACAACTATTTGAAAATCTGGAATCTGAGGGTGCTAAAAATCAAAATATTGAGAAAATCGCCTTTAAAGTTGTCCAAATGAAGTCCTTAACAATGCATATTACTAATCAAAAATTAAATTTTGATAAAGGTGCATCTCAATAAATTAGAATGTCGCGGAAAAGTTCATTTATTTCAACATTTATTCAACTCAAATTGTGAAACTCGTGTATTAAATAAATTCAATGCACACAGACTAAAGTAGTTTAAGTCTTTGGTTCTTTTAATTGTGATGATTTTGGCTCACATTTAACAAAAACCCACCAATTCACTATCTCAACCAATTAGAATACTTCATAAGACCAATAAAAAAAAACATTTTTAGTGAATTATTGGCCTTCTGGAAAGTATGTTCATTTACTGTATATGTACTCAATACTTGGTAGGGGCTCCTTTTGCTTTAATTACTGCCTCAATTCGGCGTGGCATGGAGGTGATCAGTTTGTGGCACTGCTGAGGTGGTATGGAAGCCCAGGTTTCTTTGACAACGGCCTTCAGCTCATCTGCATTTTTTGGTCTCGTTTCTCATTTTCCTCTTGACAATACTCCATAGATTCTCTATGGGGTTCAGGTCTGGTGAGTTTGCTGGCCAGTCAAGCACACCAACACCATGGTCATTTAACCAACTTTTAGTGCTTTTGGCAGTGTGGGCAGGTGCCAAATCCTGCTGGAAAATGAAATCAGCATCTTTAAAAAGCTGGTCAGCAGAAGGAAGCATGAAGTGCTCCAAAATTTCTTGGTAAACGGGTGCAGTGACTTTGGTTTTCAAAAAACACAATGGACCAACACCAGCAGATGACATTGCACCCCAAATCATCACAGACTGTGGAAACTTAACACTGGACTTCAAGCAACTTGGGCTATGAGCTTCTCCACCCTTCCTCCAGACTCTAGGACCTTGGTTTCCAAATGAAATACAAAACTTGCTCTCATCTGAAAAGAGAACTTTGGACCACTGTGCAACAGTCCAGTTCTTCTTCTTCTTAGCCCAGGTAAGACACCTCTGACGTTGTCTGTGGTTCAGGAGTGGCTTAACAAGAGGAATACGACAACTGTAGCCGAATTCCTTGACACGTCTGTGTGTGGTGGCTCTTGATGCCTTGACCCCAGCCTCAGTCCATTCCTTGTGAAGTTCTCCCAAATTCTTGAATCGATTTTGCTTGACAATCCTCATAAGGCTGCGGTTCTCTCGGTTGGTTGTGCAACTTTTTCTTCTACACTTTTTCCTTCTACTCAACTTTCTGTTAACATACTTAGATACAGCACTCTGTGAACAGCCAGCTTCTTTGTCAATGAATGTTTGTGGCTTACCCTCCTTGTGAAGGGTGTCAATGATTGTCTTCTGGACAACTGTCAGATCAGCAGTCTTCCCCATGATTGTATAGCCTAGTGAACCAAACTGAGAGACCATTTTGAAGGCTCAGGAAACCTTTGCAGGCGTTTTGAGTTGATTAGCTGATTGGCATGTCACCATATTCTAATTTGTTGAGATGAATTGGTGGGTTTTTGTTAAATGTGAGCCAAAATCATCACAATTTTTGGAACAACTTTTCCACGACATTCTAATTTATTGAGATGCAGCTGTATATTTACGGTAGGAAATTTACTAAATATCTTCATGTAACATAATCTTTACTTAATATCCTAATGAAACTGGCATAAAAGAAAAATCAATAATTTTGACCCATGCAATGTATTGTTGGCTATTGCTACAAATAAATATACCTGTGCTACTTATAACTGGTTTTGTGCTCCAGGGTCACATATAAGCAAATGAGTATGTTTCAAATGTGAGTCTTTTGTTTTGGTGGCATGTACTGTTACGTTGAGACGTATGTGGTGTCTATGCATCTCTCTCTCTCTCTCTCTCTCTCTCTCTCTATCATTCTCACAGATGGCCCCGCCCTAATTGAACACGCCGGTACGTGCCCCGTGGTTGGTCGAGGCTGGAACTGCATCTTTCAAAAACGCAGCGATGCTGGTCCGGGTGTGGGATGTTGTTGATGGTGTTGCTGTTTGAGATTGTGTTTGTTAAGAAAAGAGAGAAACTCTGTATAGTGACTTTTTGGTGTAAATATTGTGAACTCGGCTTGATCTTTTTCTTTTCTGTTCACTTTACCCACCAAGTGTTTTCGTTGTTTATTTGTAAAGTTTTCAACAGATTGTTTTTGTTTTTTTTCTCTTTAAACGTGGCTGAGTATTTTCGCCCGTTGTTGTAAATACTGTAATTACTAAGTTACTTCACTTTTGCACGGAAGCTGTAGGGGTTGGGTGCCACTTTCTTTTGGTAATATTCATTTTCTCCTGTTTTTCGGCTAGTCAGGGAGTTAGTTCAGTCCCTGTATTTTTGTTTGAACTTTTTCTTTTTAGGGTGTTAAGATTCTTTGGGTAAAAAGGTAGTTTCAATTTTTGTTTATTATTTTGGCCTGGCCCAACCCTGAAGCCCATTCGCTTCCTATTCTTTTTTTTTGTGTGCTGTTCATTGTCATTGAACTTGACCAGTAAAAAAAAAAAAAAAAGAAAGAACGAAAGATCACAACACTCCCGTGCAAAGACATTTATTTATGTTATTCTCCTAGACCCTAGACCTAGGACGTAACATAAATTGGGGGCTCGTCCGGGATCGTCCATGTTTGCCAGCTGGCCGGTAAGCCAAATCAAAATATTCCTCCCGCTCCTCTACACCCGATCCCTGTAATAGGTGAGCCTTTTGAGCGCATCATCATTGATTGTGTGGGACCATTGCCAAAATCTAAATCGGGTTATCAATACATATTCACTTTGATGTGTGCCGCCACGCGTTTTCCGGAGGCCGTTCCAATGCGCAGTATAAAGGCTAAAGCCATGGTAAAACAAATAATTAAATTCTGCTCTACATTTGGTCTACCAAAAATTATTCACACCGACCAAGGTTCTAATTTTACCTCCACACTGTTCTCTCAAGTTCTTCATGAGCTGGCTGTTAAGCATCAACTTTCGAGCGCCTATCATCCCGAGTCTCAGGGCGCGCTCGAACGTTTCCACCAGACTCTCAAGTCCATGCTGCGCGCATTCTGCGTGGAAACGGGGAAGGACTGGGATGAAGGTCTGCCGATGTTGATGTTTGCTGTCCGTGAGACAGTGCAGGAATCTTTGGGATTCAGTCCGGCCGAATTAGTTTTTGGGCATACTGTGCGTGGGCCTCTTAAACTGTTAAAAGAACAGTTGTTATTGGAAAACGAATTACCTGTGACAGTATGTGATTATGTGGCTCAAATGCGTCGGCGCTTACATCAGGTGTGGGAAATCGCAAAATCAAATTTGGCTTCAAAACAAGTTCACATGAAAGAACGTTTTGACAAGAACTGTGTAGCGCGAACTTTTCATCCAGGAGATTTGGTGTTAGTCCTTCTTCCACTTCCAGGTTCTGCGCTACAGGCTAGGTTCTCAGGGCCCTATGTGGTGGAAAAGAAATTGAATGAGACAAATTATCTGATTCGTACTCCTGAGCGTAGAAAGAAAAATCGCGTTTGTCATGTTAATATGCTCAAGGCTTACGTTAGTAGAACAACGCCTGTTAAGCCCTCTGTGGATGTGGCACCTGTAGTGACAGTTACTCCTCTGTCCTCTGCTGTCGAGTCTGAGGATGATGGACTAGTTGCCCCTGAAATTGTGTCCACCACTAGACTGTCCAACTCTGAAATATTGCAAAATATAGAAGAGCATTTGTCTTATCTTCCACAGTCTCAGCGTAGAGATGTTGTTTCTCTTATTCAGAAATTCTCTTCTCTCTTTTCAGACAGCCCCAGCCAGACCCATGTTCTGTTTCATGATATTGAAATTATAAACTCTTCACCCATAAAACAGCATCCTTATCGTGTTAATCCCCGGAAGAGAGAAGAGATGAGGAACGAGGTCGATTATCTGCTTACTCATGGTCTAGCGGTTCCCAGTTCGAGTCCGTGGAGCTCACCATGCCTGCTAGTGCCGAAGCCGGATGGCTCCTTTAGGTTCTGTACAGATTACAGAGAGGTGAATAGTGTCACCAAGCCAGACTCTTTTCCGTTACCTAGGATGGAGGATTGTGTCGATCATGTTGGTTCCTCATCCTTTGTAACCAAGTTAGATCTATTAAAAGGTTACTGGCAGGTGCCACTTACACAGCGTGCCTCAGATATCTCTGCATTTGTAACACCAGATAACTTCCTTCAATACACCGTGATGGCTTTTGGGATGCGAAACGCTCCTGCAACCTTTCAGAGGTTGATGCAGAAAGTATTGTCTGGTGTGGAAAACTGCAAAGCATATCTTGATGATGTCGTAATTTATTCTAATTCATGGAGTGACCACGTAAACTCTCTACGTGACGTGTTTGCTCGGTTGGCAAAAGCATCTTTAACAGTGAATCTAAAAAAATGTGAATTCGGGAAAGCTGTGGTCACTTACTTAGGTAAGCAGGTTGGGCAAGGACAGGTGCGTCCTATTGATGCCAAAGTTGAGGCAATTGTGAATTTCCCCATCCCCAAATCTAAAAGAGAACTGCGCCGTTTTCTGGGTATGGTCGGTTATTATCGTGGGTTCTGCAAGAATTTCTCCTCTGTTGTGTCCCCTTTGACTGATTTGTTGAGCACGTCCAAGGATTTCAATTGGAGTCACGAATGTGATAACGCCTTCTGCGCTGCCAAAGACCTCCTGTGTAGTGCCCTAGTCCTCTCTGCCCCTGACTTTTCAAGACCCTTCAAACTTGAGGTGGATGCCAGTGCGTTAGGGGCAGGTGCGGTCTTGTTACAAGAAAGTGAAGCTGGAATCGACCACCCTGTGTGTTATTTTTCAAAAAAAATTTCTAAAACACAGCAGCGTTATAGCACCATTGAAAAGGAGGCTTTGGCATTACTGCTTGCCCTTCAGCAATTTGATGTGTATGTCGGTGGTAGTTCCCTACCTGTGACCGTTTACACTGACCACAATCCCTTGGTCTTCCTCCTGCGCATGGCCAACTCGAATCAAAGGTTGATGCGGTGGTCTTTAGTAGTTCAGGGTTTTAACATTGACATACGCCACAAGAAGGGTACTGAAAACATTATAGCTGATGCTCTTTCTAGAACTTGAAGAAAAAATATTGTTGACATTTGTTTTTGTCAAAATGGGATTTTGACTTTTACGGGTGGGGGTGTTACGTTGAGACGTATGTGGTGTCTATGCATCTCTCTCTCTCTCTCTCTCTCTCTCTCTCTCTCTATCATTCTCACAGATGGCCCCGCCCTAATTGAACACGCCGGTACGTGCCCCGTGGTTGGTCGAGGCTGGAACTGGATCTTTCAAAAACGCAGCGATGCTGGTCCGGGTGTGGGATGTTGTTGATGGTGTTGCTGTTTGAGATTGTGTTTGTTAAGAAAAGAGAGAAACTCTGTATAGTGACTTTTTGGTGTAAATATTGTGAACTCGGCTTGATCTTTTTCTTTTCTGTTCACTTTACCCACCAAGTGTTTTCGTTGTTTTCAACAGATTGTTTTTGTTTTTTTTTTCTCTTTAAACGTGGCTGAGTATTTTCGCCCGTTGTTGTAAATACTGTAAATACTAAGTTACTTCACTTTTGCACGGAAGCTGTAGGGGTTGGGTGCCACTTTCTTTTGGTAATATTCGTTTTCTCCTGTTTTTCGGCTAGTTAGGGAGTTAGTTCAGTCCCTGTATTTTTGTTTGAACTTTTTCTTTTTAGGGTGTTAAGATTCTTTGGGTAAAAAGGTAGTTTCAATTTTTGTTTATTATTTTGGCCTGGCCCAACCCTGAAGCCCATTCGCTTCCTATTCTTTTTTTTGTGTGCTGTTCATTGTCATTGAACTTGACCAGTAAAAAAAAAAAAGAAAGAAAGAACGAAAGATCACAACACTCCAGTGCAAAGACATTTATTTATGTTATTCTCCTAGACCCTAGACCTGGGACGTAACAGTACACATTGCTCATTCATCATGTATAGCAAGTTATTTCGTTTTCAATATTTTCAGACTCATCTCAACTGCAGATATAAGCACGCAGCTCTGTCAGTAAGCAGGGCTTTTCTTATGTGCTGTTGGCAGATAGTCTTATCCTCTGCTCACACAGGCCAGCCCTGTGATGATCACATGACCCACGATGCTCCGTCCTAGAGCTCTGACTGCTCGATACAAACTGTCAAAAATACAGGAAAAACAGTTCCAAACGTTCAGTTTAAAGCACCAGCAATGCCTGTTTTGATGTACAGAAACATTTGCAAGAAAAAACTATAGTGGATATACGTCTCAGCAACCGAAGAAGTGTAATAATCATTCCGGCTTTAAGCTGTCAATCACATGCTAAAAAGTAAGTCTTACATCCATTACACACACAGAAGTCTGTCTTATTCTAGTGCATTAAAACATTTTAAGAGAGACTTAAATGTCCAATTTTGGGGTCACATATGTACACATATGTACAGACATATCAAAAAGCTCATTCCTTTATATAAAGCAGCGAAAATGTTTTATTATTATTATTATTATTATTATTATGGCAGCCACAGTGCTCTTCAGTGCTGTTTATAATGTCTAGTCTGTCTAACCTTTTGAGATGTTTGACCTCTTTCATGTCACTGTTGGACAATGTTACTTAAACACTCTATACACTGATGTCATATTTTGTAATATTTGTTTTGTTTTATTTAAAAAAAAACAAAAAAAAAAAACAGGTCAATACAAGTTAAGCTCTGGACGTCAAAAAAAGAACTGTTTACAGTAATGAACTGTTATGAAAGATAAAGTACTGCTATAGTTCTGTTATTTGTTGTCCTTTTAGGTGTGGGACTACTGTTCTAGGTGGATGAACTTCTGGTTATGAATTTTATCTATATAAATAGTTTACCTTTTGGTAATCTCGTGCACATCATGCAAAAGTTACAGCATTGTCTTGTTTTCATGTCTATAAGAGGAGTTAAAAGTGGAAGTAACTTTGCACAGACAAGCTATTTTAATAATTTTTTTTTAATGTTGGTTATAAATACCCAAGTCATTCACAAGCTGCTCAAAGAGCTGTCCTTGACAGAATATAAGTGTTGTTTCCTACAGTGGATTGTGGGTAAATATCCACCTCATCCAGCTCTTTTATTTTCTTATATCTAAAGAAAATTATTAAATACTCGGCTAGTGCTTGCTGTATCAGTCGCAGTGTTTTAGAAACCCTCTACCTCCCCCAGCTCCACCTGTATAGATCTACTACGGGGTGATCATGTATGCTATGGGGGTTGTTCATATGTGTTATATGTGCAGCAGCAGTATTTCTTACATGCTCACAGCAGCATGTTGTGGATGTATTGGCAGTAGCAAGTACTTGCTCTGCAGCAGCGTAGCAGACCTATTGCGCCAAGACCAAATACATTAAGATTGTCATGAAAATTACCATGCCAATCCCTCCGAGAATTGTCGTGACAGAACTTTATTTTACTAAGCATATATTCTTTTAAAAAGAATCATTATTTATATGGTAATTATGTTTATAATCAACATTACTCTCTTTCAGGTCCATCACCTTGGATTTATTTTTCACTGAGCTCACTATGCATACTGTGATTGTCTTCTTTGTATAGGACACGTTGATGTCGGTTTAGAATTTGGGGTAAAAATGTGCCATCTTATAGGAGGTATTACAAACAGAACCTGTCAGCTCTAAATTAAAATCATTACTGTAGGCTTACTGTAGTGGCTCAAGGTAAGGTCTGTCAAGTCTTATCATTAGGTTTCGGAAGAGAACACATCACAGAAGCTGCTGACAGATCTTTTTTTTTTTTTTTTTTTTTTTTTTTATGATTTATTTCTTAATTTTAAACATTTTACAAACAAGAAATCACATGAAAGGGTCACAAAACAGATACCAAAACCAAACAGGAGGGAAAATAAACAAATACATATACACACACACACACACACACACATAAATAAATTAAAATAAATTAAAAATAAATTAAAAAAAATAATAATAATAAAAAAAAATAAATAAAAAATAAATAAATAAAATAAAATAAATACATACAGGAGGGGATATCTTTTACGATGAGAATGAGATGTATATAAATGTACACTTGCAAGCGCACATAAAAGAAAGCGATAGACAAATATATCTACACATATACATAAATAAACACACATATACACACATCCCAAATCAGATCACAAAGGTTACAGAGGGTTACACTCTAATCAACCAGTATTATCAAGGGAAGGGTTAATCAGACCGATTCCAGCTGGAGGGTTTTAACATGTGCAAGAAAAGGCTCCCAAATTTTACTAAAATTACTGTTAGGCTCCCGCAAAGAGTGTCTAATCTTCTCTAGTTTCATGAAATACAGGGCATCTTTCAACCAACGTGTGTGAGATGGTGGCTGAGGGCTCTTCCAGTTTAATAAGACTACACGTCTAGCAAGCAGTGTAAGAAAAGCAACAAAGTTAGAAAAGTGAGTGGGCAATGGATAGCCACCAGGCCACACCCCAAAGAGACCTATGATAGGTGATGGCGGTATGTTTGCAGATGTAATGGCTGAGAGAGAATTAAATACTGACCCCCAAAACAAAGAAAGAGCTGGACAGGTCCAGAACATGTGGATTAATGTGGCTGGACCTAAGTGACACCTGTCGCATTCTGGGTTAATGGTTGGATCAATCCGTGCCAGCTTACACTTTGACCAGTGAACCCTATGAACCACCTTACATTGAATAAGGGAGTGGCGTGCACAGATAGACGAGGAATGGACCCTGTCCAACACTTCCTCCCATGTTTCCTGGTCTATTTCCATATTGAGGTCTGAAGACCAACTCATACGCAAACTATCGGTGGGGAAAGACTGTAAAGCGGCAAAAGTATTGATTAACTTAGAAATTAAGCCTTTAGAACGGACGTCAAAACTTAGGATGGTATCAATTGCAGACAGAGGCGGGTCATTGGGAAAATTTGCAAAGTTTTTACGAGCAAAGTCGCGTATTTGTAAGAATCTAAAAAAGTGGCTTCTCGGAATGTTATACATAACATTTAGCTGTTCAAATGAGGCAAATGTGCCTTCGATGTAAAGATCAGCTACAGAGTGGACACCTTGATTCTTCCAATAAGCGTAAGCACCATCCAGAGTAGAAGGGAGAAACAACGGATTAAAATGTATCGGGGAAGACCGAGGCATAACTTGAAAGCCAAAATTACGTAGAAATTGAATCCAAATTTTGAGACTATTTTTCACTATTATGTTATCCGAATATTTCAAAGGAGAGCGAGTGATTGGAAAACATAAAAGAGCGTTCAATGAGGAGGATTTACAAGAAGTATTCTCAATGTTTAACCATGCTGGGGGGCTGTCCAAATTGTTTGAATTAATCCAGTGTAGCATGGACCGCATGTTCGCAGCCCAATAATAAAACAGAAAGTTAGGAAGGGCAAGACCTCCCAGATTCCTTGGTTTCTGCAGAATACTTTTTCGAATCTTTGGAGTCTTGCCGTTCCATATGAATTGAGAGATAGAGCTATCTAGCGTAACAAAAAAGGACTTTGGAATAAAAATAGGGATACACTGAAAAAGATATAATAATTTAGGGAGCACGTTCATCTTCACACAGTTAATTTTGCCTACTAAGGACAAAGGGAGAAGAGACCAACGATGAAAATCCTTTGTGAGACGGCTAAGCAATGGAGAAAAATTATGATGAAATAGATCTGCGAAACACTTCGTCACCTGTATGCCTAGATATTTGAAACAATGTAAAGAGGCCTTGAAAGGCATAGAAGATAGAGGAACTTCGGAGGCAGCATTATTAATGGGCATTAGTTCACTTTTATTCAAATTAAGCTTATAGCCAGAAATTCGACCAAATTCTGACAGCAAGGTGAGCACCGGAGGAATAGAATTGGCCGGGTCAAAAACAAACAACAAAAGGTCATCCGCATATAGGGACACTTTATGTTCCACTCCCCCCCTAAAAACGCCTGACATCGGACTACGTCTAAGAGCAATGGCTAATGGTTCGATAGCCAAAGCAAACAGAAGCGGAGAGAGTGGACAACCTTGCCTTGTCCCTCTGCCAAGAAGAAAAAACTTTGAATAATGATTATTTGTGCGCACACAAGCTAGGGGGGAAGTGTACAAAAGCTTAATCCAGGATAGAAAATAGTCACCAATTCCAAATCTCTTTAAAGTATGAAACAAGAAATCCCACTCAACTCTATCGAACGCCTTTTCAGCGTCCATAGAGATAACTAACTCTGGGATCTTTTTATTGGGAGTAGAGTAAAGGATATTCAAGAGATGTCTGACGTTATGGAAAGAATGCCTATTTTTAATGAAACCAGTCTGGTCTGGTGAGATGATATTTGGTAAGAGCGGTTCCAAACGACAAGCTAATATCTTAGCTAGCAGTTTCACGTCTGCACACAGTAAAGAAATTGGACGTTAATTACTACACTGGAGGGAGTCTTTGTCCTTTTTCAGAATTAGGGAAATTATGGCTTGGCGTAAGGTTTGGGGAAGGATACCAGAATTATACGACTCGTTAAACATGTTTAATAAAAGAGGGGATAATTTATCTGAGAACGTCTTATAAAATTCTGCGGGGAACCCGTCTGGGCCTGGACACTTTCCATTCTGCAGCAAGCTCAATGAAGTCTTGATTTCATCTAAAGTAAGGGGTTCATTTAGTTTAGAGGCCAGTTCGGGATCTATAATAGGAATGTCTAGAGAATTAAAAAAACTTTCAAAATGAGATTCTTCAGTAGAACTTTCAGAAGTATACAGATGACAATAGAAATCCCTAAACTGATCATTAATGGTAAGAGGATTGATTGTAGGACCAGAAGATGTATCAATTTGAGTAATATGATTCAAGACGGAGGATTGACGTAGTTGGTGTGCGAGCAATTTACCTGGTTTGTCCCCAGATTCATAATAGTTATAACGAGATTTGTGAAGAGCTTCAATCGCGTCGCTCGTTGCAAGCAAATCGAATTCAGCTTTTGTTATAAGAATTTCGTTAAACAAATCTGGACTGGGCGAAACTGCCGCTCTGGATTGAAGCTCAGCCAAAGATCTAGATAAAGACGATTTCTTCTCAGCAGCCTTTTTCCTCTGAAATGCAGAGAAAGATATAATTTCTCCTCTCAAAAAGGCTTTGCATGCTTCCCATATAGTAACAGCAGAAGTATCAGGGGTGACATTTGTAGCAGTAAAAAGATCGATCCGGTCATTAATAACTTTAACAAAATCTGCATTATTAAGTAATAGAGAATTTAGACGCCAAAAAGACCTGGAAGTTGACCCACCAGGAAGAAAGATATCCACTGTAACTGCGGCATGATCCGAAATTACAATAGGATTGTAGGTACAGTCCCGGACGAGTGGAAGTAATTTGTTGTCAAAAAGAAAATAATCGATCCGAGAAAAAGTTTGGTGAACGGGTGAAAAAAAGGAGAACTGTTTTGCACTGGGATTCAGAAAGCGCCAAACATCACAGACTGCATATTGATCCATAAACAACTCAATAACTTTTGAAGATTTAGATTGTGCTCGGGGTATGGAGGAAGAGCAATCTAAAAGAGGATTCGGACAACAATTAAAGTCTCCACCTAAAATAAGTTGGCTAGAGTTTAAATCAGGGAGAGAGAATAAGAAATTCTTGAAAAAAACGTCATTGTCCCAATTTGGTCCGTATACATTCGCTAACACTAGACAGACCCCGTTAATATGGCCTGTGATAATAATAAAGCGTCCATTTGGGTCAGAGATGACCTTGGACACAGAAAATGGGACTGACCTATGTATAAGAATAGCCACACCCCGTGACTTACTAGAAAAGGAAGAATGGTAGAGCTGGCCTACCCAGTCCCTTTTGATCTTTAAGTGGTCTGCAATTGTAAGGTGAGTTTCTTGAATAAAAGCTATTTTGGTGTTTAAAAGCTTCAAGTGATTAAGAATTTTATTACGTTTTACCGGTGAATTGAGCCCTTTGACATTCCAGCTGGTGAGCCTAAGTGAACCACTAGGTGGTGTAGCACTGATCACTGAAGGCATAAAACCCTGTTATGAGTATAATATGACCCCTTGTCAGAGACACATTTTTTGCTTGAAGCACATAGATTGAATGAGACAGATTGCACCCTCTGAGTAAGTGTAGGCAGTATGAAAGAGGGGAAAAAGAAAACAAGCAAAAAACAAAACAAAAAACAAAAAACAAAAAAAACACCACAACTCCACCCCAAGACCCTATCAGATGCGGATACGATGGTCCACATCAAACAACACTAACCAGCGAGCTTCCTAACTACAAGCCCTCCCCAAATTTTGCAACACAACCTCAGTGATATTTATAACAACCATATACAGCTGAATGAATATTTGACAAGAGAATAAATAAATAGAACAATAAAAGGCCAACACTACACAAGTGTTAAGTGTATTAAACAGATCACGTGTAAGGAACTTATACATATGAAAAATAATAATAATAAAAATAAATAAATAATAAAATAATAAAATAAAAAGTAAAAATAAACAACTATATGCGAAGGTCGAATAGTCTGCAGATCTAGTGGGCTCCACAGTCGAAAGAAATGCAATATCAAAAGAACATCATTCAGGAAAATGAATGAATCAAAATTAAATAACTACGATAGATAGTATTATACACCGACAGTAGCCCTTTTAAGTGGCAATTGCGTTAGTTAATAAAACTAACATGAGCCATAAAAAATGAGAAAAAAAAAAATTAATAAATAAATGAAGAAAGAAAAACAAAAAAAATGAAAAAGAACAGTGACCAGACCAATTTTGACTAAGATTCGTAACAAAGTCATTAAGATACTCAAGTCACTGGCCTCTGTCCAAAGTTTCAAAGTAAACTATTGTGCTTCTAAACTTCGAACGAAGTTGTTGGCTTCAGAAGCAGATAGCAACCACACTTTCTCACCGTTAGCAAGTGTGATGCGTAATCTGGCAGGGAAGAGGAGAGCAGGTTTGAGACCGCGTTTGTAAAGTTCCGCCATGGCGTCTTTGAATTCACCGCGCAGCTTCAGGACATCAGGACTGTAGTCATCGAAGATCCGAATCGTGTGGCCTTGGTAGGTCAGGGCGCCTTTTTTACGGGACTCGCGAATAATCAAATCCTTCACCTGGTAACGATGGAACCGCAAAATGACTGGACGTGGTCTCTGCCCCGAAGCAGGCTTGGGAGCGGGGATTCGGTGAGCTCTGTCCAACTCAGGTGGCGACGGCAAAGTCTGATGGCCGAAAACCTCAACAAGAAGTTGGGAGAAGAAGTTCGTTGGATGTGGACCTTCAATGGACTCAGGTAGGCCCATGATACGAACATTCTGTCGTCGGCTACGCCCCTCTAAATCCGAAACTTTAGCCCGCAGCCATTCGTTGTCCTTTTGGAGCCCAGAGCAAGCAGCCTCTAGATGCTCGAGACGCTGGTCCACCTCCGTGAGCCCAGACTCAAGGGATCCGATACGCTGATCATGAGCTGCGACCGTGGAATGAATGTTGTTTAGCTTGGTATCCAGGCTCTCAAACGAAGCTTTAAAGTCTGCGGCTATAGAGACCCTGAGTTCCTCGTGCAAGGCGCTAATTTCAGCTAGCGTAACGCTAGTGCCAGATGACGAAGTGGCTTCTCGATCTTTTTCCACCTGTTTACCCTTTCCCTTTGACATACTGTGTGAGATTATGGTACTAAGACTATTAATAAACAAAAGCTGTCCAAGGAGATCTAAAACGATGAGGTTAGAAAATACTTAAATGAAAAGTTAAAGGGAGCGGGTCGCACACGCGTCTACTCTGCAGGCGACATAACCGGAAGTCCAAGCTGCTGACAGATCTTAACATGCACTTAACCAGGAACATTCTCTGTACTTGTTTGATATTTCTTTAGATATACAACTCGAATTCTGGAAATGTTGGGACGTTTTTTTAAAATTTGAATAATAACATGAGCCATGAAATCACACGAAGAGTTCATGGTCGTCTTTGACACATGAGCCATGAAATCACATGAAGAGTTCATGGTCGTCTTTGACGTATTTTTCGTTTAATGATGCGTCAAATGTTCTCTATAGGTGAAAGATCTGGACTGCAGGCAGGCCAATTCAGCACCCGAACTCTTCCACTACGAAGCCATGCTGTTGTAATAGCTGCAGTATGTGATTTTGCATTATCCTGCTGAAATACACGTCATCTGGAGGGGAGCATATGTTGCTCTAAAACCTTTATATACCTTTCAGCATTCATAGTGCCTTCCAAAATAGGCAAGCTGCCCATACCGTATGCATTTATGCACCCCCATACCATCAGAGATGCTGGCTTTTGAACTGAACACTGATAACATACTGGAAGGTCTCCCTCCTCTTTAGCCCAGTGGACACGGCGTCCGTGATTTCCAACAAGAATGTCAAATTTGGACTCGTCTGACTATAGAACACTTTTCCACTTTGAAACAGTCCATTTTAAATTAGCCTTGGCCCACAGGACACGACACCGCTTCTGGACCATGTTCACATATGGCTTCCTTTTTGCATGATAGAGCTTTAGTTGGCATCTGCAGATTGCACGGCGGATTGTGTTTACCGACAGTGGTTTTTGGAAGTATTCCTGGGCCCATTTAGTAATGTCAATGACAGAATCATGATGAGTGATGCAGTGTCGTCTGAGGGCCCGAAGACCACAGGCATTCAACAAAGGTCTTCGGCCTTGTCCCTTACGAACAGAGATTTCTCCAGTTTCTCTGAATCTTTTGATGATGTTATGCACTGTAGATGATGAGATTTGCAAAGCCTTTGCAATTTGATGTTGAGGAGCTTTGTTTTTAAAGTCTTTTTACACACTCTTTCACAGATTGAAGAGCCTCTGCCCATCTTTACTTCTGAGAGAATCTGCCTCTCTAAGACATCCCTTTGATATTACAGACCTGATGTCAATTAACTTAATTAGTTGCTAGATGTTCTCCCAGCTGAATCTTTTCAAAATTTCTTGCTTTTTCATCCCTTTGTTGCCCCCGTGCCAACTTTTTTGAGACCTGTAACAGGCATCAAATTTGAAATGAGCTCATTTAGTGGATAAAAGTGTACAATTTCTCAGTTTAAACATTTGTTATGTTATCTATGTTCTATTGTGAATAAAATATTGGCTCATGTGATTTGAAAGTCTTTTAGTTTTCCTTTTATTCAAATTTAAAAAAAGGTCCCAACATTTCCAGAATTTAGGTTGTACTAATATAACCATATTCATTAACAAGCCTTTCTGATGTTGAGAGAATTTACGTTAACTCTTTTATACAGCCAAAAAAATCTGAGGTTTCCCCATGTACGTCTACAAGAAGTCTGTTAAAGTTCGCTTGATCTGGAAAGCATCCGCTGTGTACAAACTTCTGACAGATGTGTTTAAGATGTCAGTTTTAAATCATAAATATTTTAAAGACATCTAATAAACGTCTATTTGACATCTGATAGGAAATGTCCTATAGACGTATTGCAGATGAGCAAACACTTTAAAACAGTGTTTGCTCATCGACTGGAAGATCTTTATCACTGTCCCAGTAATTCCCAAAAATAACAGTAAAATAAGTACAAAAATGCATTCTCCATTCTTTGTACTGTATTTTCTGTACTCATTTTTCTGTTATTTTCGGGATCTACTGGGACAGTGATAAAGAAAAACACATCACAGGACGTTAAAAGAGGCCAGTTTACTTGTTATACAGCAAATAGCCAATAAATAAATTTGCTTGAAAAATAAAACAAAATCAGCAACTAATCAACCAATTTCCTAATTAATAAAAAAAAAAAAATCTGATCAAATTGGAATCAAATTGGAAGCACAATCTGATGTTTTTTTTCTATCAAAACTTCAATAGGTAGATCTTGTCTTTCATAAAGGCTGAGGTCAGGGATCTTGGGCTTAAAAAGGTTGGTGACCACTGCTCTAAAAATACGTCTTGCAGATGTAAATGCAGACGTCAAATAGACATGATGTACGTGTGCTATCAGGGTATGTACTCCAAGACAACTGACTGACGCTACTCAGACTTCAGATTTTTTTGCATGTAATGATGTCAATAACTCCCTGCTTCTGAAGATATGTGCTAAAGTATTTGTGGTTTCTTCACACACAGGATGCTCTTCGGTTCAGGACTGACCCTTCTCTTGTGCTCGATCTTTGCACACGTCAGTTCCCAATCCTGCAGGTGCAAGGCTTTACCGTTGCAAGGTCTGAGGGTGAACTGCAGTTCGCAGGGCCTGAGATCCGTCCCTCATCTTCCTGCAGAAGTCACCGAACTCCTGCTGCAGAATAACCTCCTGACCACCGTAACTCCTGGGCATTTAGACCAGCTCCACCACCTGCAGCTGGTCAACTTCTCTGGGAACACATTCCACTGTGACTGCAGCATCCAGTACTTAAGACAATGGCTACAGAGGAATAAAGCCGTCTCTGTGATGCCGGTGTGTTCCAGTCCTGCAGAACTGGCCCAAAGGTCCATCCATGAGCTCACTGATGCTGTTTTCGCATCCTGTGTCTCTGATCACTGCTTTGGGTGGGTTTATAATGCCATCTTATGCATCATGCTTTGCTTTCTCATTGGTTTGCTGCTGTGGTGCATGCAACTGGCAAGAAACTCTACGTTTATTCTGGGAATCGATGAGAGACACACGGGATTTGAGGCAGAATCTCTTCGATCGCTTAAACCCAAACACAGAGCGAGGATGAGGTGCAGTATTGGGTCACTGAGCCCAGGAACCGATGACATGGACAAGCCTTTACTCAACATGGACATCCTCCCTCAGATACTGGACGTCCTGAACAAGCAACACAACATTAAGATTAAAGTACCATGAAAAACTAAACTGTGTACTGATCCCTTCTAGTATATAATACGCTTTCATTTGATATGTAACTTGGACTGCGATATTGGGAAATTATAAATCTTGCCAGCTTAGTATATATTTTGCTCTGTAAGGTGGATTTTATTTATTATATTGTGTTAAAAAAAATAAATAAATGAAAACAACCTCTAAGCCAGACAAAAGGTTTCAAGTGAATCATTATTATTAATTTCAAACTCAAGGCTAGTGAGGCTGTCTTTGGGACATGGTGCTGCTCACCAGGGCCCAGTTGTTTAAAAAGTTAAATCTGGGTAAGAATGATCTGGATTTGGAAATCCCAGTTTTGCTATATTGGATCAGGTAATCCATCTTAATTTTGTGCCAGTTTATCCAAAGCAATTCTGGACTGGACCCTGATCAAGAAACACTCTTCTGATTGCCTAATCCAGATAAAACTAAAACTGAAATAAAAATAAACAAACATATAGGCATATTAAAGAATAATAATAATAATAATAATAAACAAAACAAAAAAATGACAAAAATGCTATAAAATTACTAAAACTTTATATTAAATCATAAATAATAATAATAAACTAAAAAAAGACAAAAATGCTATAAAATTACTAAAACTTTAAATTAAATCATATATATATATATATATATATATATATATATATATATATATATATATATATATACAATTCAACAAATTCAGAATATTAATAAAAGCTATATTAGTCGGTTAAAATAAGAATAAATGGGACAACATCACAATGTAGGTTACTGAAGAACAGGTACAATAGTCAGTGTGTGGTCACATTGTGTTTTTTTTTTTTTTTTTGTAGAGACAGAATAATAACACCATAATAATACTATACAAACATCTGTCATTTCCAGTTAGATCCCTCATCTTACCTACAAGAAAATAAATTGAATGCAATTTTTGGAAACTACTTTTAAATGATTCTGATGATTGTGTCATTATAATTAATGGTATTTTTATCAGATTTAATGTGATCATATTACTTTAGGGGCCCTGGGACTCTTAGTGCATAGACTTGGGCCCTTGAGGGACTCTAGTGCAAGTCTAATGCAAAGTTCGATGGCCTACAGCGGGAGCTGAACACCAGGTGCTCAATCAGAAAACATACACCTAGCATACGCCTATCACCATGTTTAGTGGAACTAGTAGAAGTCTCGACCCAGTCTAATGAGAATGTGTAACACTCGGGGTGCACAAATTGTATGAAAATAAGCATATGAATGTACAAATTCATACAAATTCACCAAATTGTAAAAATACTTTGGCAAAATTCTTAGTTGCTTAATATTTGCCTACCAAAACATCTATATGTCCTAGGTGTCCTAGTCCTAGAAATGTTTTACATGTTCAACATCAGTATCCAGCACAATTGTTCTTCTTATGCTTCTGGCTATAATGATTATCATTTAATATTTTCTGAAAAGAGAAAAAAAACTAAACCAAAATGTTTTGCTCTAAAAAATGACCCCATCAGCTTGATGTTCATGAAATGGAGCTCAGGATGTCAGATCTCCACCAGTGGAGTTATCGATGGTCCTGGATCCACCTTAAACAAGCTTCAGCTGGTTCAAAATGCAGCTGTTAAGAAAACCAGAACTATAATATCATCCTAATTTTAGCATTGTTACTGTACACTGACTACCTGAAAGGTTTCACATCAATTACAACATAGTAATACTTGCTTCTTAAGACTTAATTGTTTGTTGGAAACTCAGAAGCGAAGAGCAGGAGATTATTGGGTATCTTCAGCAGGGTTCTTTATCGAGAATGTGCTGTGTGGAGCTGCAGTCATCAAAAGTCTGACTAAGGCAGGCATACATTGTATTTTGTAGTCATTTATTGGGCAGTATTTAAAGTAATCAGCATGTAAGGCAGTCCTTACACACAGCCTCAGAAGTGACCACTTAGCCAAACATCTAAAGACAATAAAGGCAATCACCCCCAGATTTGAGCTCCAGCAAACCTAGTACAGTAACCCAAATGGGTTAAACCACACCTGGGGCCTCATTTATAAAGTGTGCGTACGCTCAGATTTGATCTTAGAGTATGTGTACGCTTAAATCCACGGTAACGGTCATATTTATAAAAACTGTCTTTGACGCGGAAAAGTGCTTAGCGTCACGTCGGGGTCATTGCAGGTTTTTTAAAATGTAAGCTGTTCTTGCAGCTCGCTGTGCTAAATTATGATGATTGGTGATATTTTATATGTTAATGACATTAATTAGGAGTCATTTACAAGGCAGATAGCTGAAACCATTCAATTGCGTGCAAGTTCAAGATCATCTGCAATTCATAGATTTCACATCTGAAAGAGAGGCGTACGTGTGTTTTCTGTGCGTACGTTCATTCTATGAATCAAACATACGCATTTTCATGAGATGATCGTAAGATCAAATTTAGGATGGTTCATGAGAACTAGAGACAAGCAAACATTCACACATAGTTAACTCAGTAGGAAGATGAGAGACTGGCAGAACCCCTTCAAACTATTGAATCTACTCAGTAAACAGATGCCATCCTGTTCACATTAAATGCCCAATACAATGAAGATGAAGTGTTCAAGTGGGTGTGAAGACCACAGGTATGTGTTCTAATTAAGTGATAAAAACAGTCTGGTTCGTCTGTTGCATCATCTATCTCAGGTAAAGGGAGTCGGGAGAGGGAGTCTGAATCAAATTAATGCCTCCTCGTTTCCTCGCTCCTCCATCCTCCAGCCTGTGACCCAGAAACTGATCAAAGTTAGCCATCTTGGAAGGGCATCTCAAACCTCTAATTGCACCATGAAGAGGCGAGGAGTGAGGAAGCTTCCAGAGGAGCTGTGAGCGAAGATACACAGGTGTATCCTATGCAGAAGTCTTTCTTATCAAAAAAGTCAAGTCACCGTTATTTATATAGTGCTTTTTACAATGCAGATCGTGTCAAAGCAGCTTTACAGTATTAAAAAAGGGAAATAGTGTGGCGATCTCCTCTGGCCAGATGAGACCAGCAGTTTAATTCTAGGTTGCAACAAAGTCAGATTGTGCAGAGGACTCGTGGTTCCCTACCTGATGCACATATAAATTCTTCTCCTCATAATAATCATAATAATCTGAATTTATGTTTTACCTTTGCAGTTTCAATAAACCATACATCTCATGTAATCTCGCTTTATTAATATTACGAATGTCTTAACCAACCTTTAACAACATCCCCTCAGATCCCCTGAGTGCAGCTGACGACGCTTTGCAGTGATGCTTGAGTAATCAAGAATATTCCATTGTACAAATCTTTCCTTCGATTCATCTTTTCCTCATATCCTGAGGGAAGGGAGCTGAGACATGGGGGAAAGGAAGCGAGGAAAGGAAATGAGGATGCACAAATAAGAAATGAGAAGTACTTTCCTTCACTTGGAGGAAGTGTTTAGAGGTGGAATGCTACTATGCGCTCAGTACTGCTTTCGATACTATTGTCCGCAACATTATATTTATCTGACTATTTATAATTGTAGTTATCACTTTGTAGTAATAAACGAAGAGGTGTCATATCAATCACAAGATCAGCATGGAGTGCCACAATGCTCAGTGCTAGGATTGTTGCTGTTCACCTTGTACATCCTACAGTTTTGGAGATATCATCAAGAAACATGGAACTGGTTTTCACTGTTACACAGACGATACAAGGTTTTATATTTCCTCGAGGCCAGATTAAACATGCCAATTTGCAAAGCTAATACAATGCAGTTAATATTAAACACTAGATGACTAGTAACTTACTACTGCTTTAAAATGTCTATCATGTGTTTTAATTTGCATGCAACAAAGAATTTGGTTTGATGCACCTGTTTCTGTGAAGATGAATGTCAGACTTTTGCTAAATGTTGTTTTCCCACAGGAATGGTATGCTGCTTTAGCTGCCGGACATGCTGGCTTATTAGCCAGGTGGCTGTGTTGGCTCAGTAACATACAGGTGCATCTCAATAAATTAGAATGTCATGGAAAAGTTCATTTCAGTAATTCAACTCAAATTGTGAAACTCGTGTATTAAATAAATTCAATGCACACAGACTGAAATAGTTTAAGTCTTTGGTTCTTTTAATTGTGATGATTTTGGCTCACATTTAACAAAAACCCACCAATTCACTATTTCAACAAATTAGAATACTTCATAAGACCAATAAAAAAAAATAAAAAAAAATTAGTGAATTGTTGGCCTTCTGGAAAGTATGTTCATTTACTGTATATGTACTCAATACTTGGTAGGGGCTCCTTTTGCTTTAATTATTGCCTCAATTCGGCGTGGCATGGAGGTACTCAGTTTGTGGCACTGCTGAGGTGGTATGGAAGCCCAGTTTTCTTTGACAACGGCCTTCAGCTCATCTGCATTTTTTGGTCTCTTGTTTCTCATTTTCCTCTTGACAATTCAGGTTCAGGTCTGGTGAGTTTGCTGGCCAGTCAAGCACACCAACACCATGGTCATTTAGCCAACTTTTGGTACTTTTTGCAGTTTGGGCAGGTGCCAAATCCTGCTGGAAAATGAAATCAGCATCTTTAAAAAGCTGGTCAGCAGAAGGAAGCATGAAGTGCTCCAAAATTTCTTGGTAAACGGATGCAGTGACTTTGGTTTTCAAAAAACACAATGGACCAAGACCAGCAGATGACATTGCACCCCAAATCATCACAGACTGTGGAAACTTAACACTGGACTTCAAGCAACTTGGGCTATGAGCTTCTCCACCCTTCCTCCAGACTCTAGGACCTTGGTTTCCAAATGAAATACAAAACTTGCTCTCATCTGAAAAGAGGACTTTGGACCACTGGGCAACAGTCCATTTCTTCTTCTCCTTAGCCCAGGTAAGATGCCTCTGACGTTGTCTGTGGTTCAGGAGTGGCTTAACAAGAGGAATATGACAACTGTAGCCAAATTCCTTGACACGTCTGTGTGTGGTGGCTTTTGATGCCTTGACCCCAGCCTTAGTCCATTCCTTGTGAAGTTCACCCAAATTCTTGAATCGATTTTGCTTGACAATCCTCATAAGGCTGCGGTTCTCTCGGTTGGTTGTGCATCTTTTTCTTCCACACTTTTTCCTTCCACTGAACAGCACTCTGTGAACAGCCAGCTTCTTTGGCAATGAATGTTTGTGGCTCACCCTCCTTGTGAAGGGTGTCAACGATTGTCTTCTGGACAACTGTCAGCTCAGCAGTCTTCCCTATGATTGTGTAGCCTAGTGAACCAAACTGAGAGACCATTCTGAAGGCTCAGGAAACCTTTGCAGGTGTTTTGAGTTGATTAGAATGTCACCATATTCTAATTTGTTGAGATAGTGAATTGGTGGGTTTTTGTTAAATGTGAGCCAAAATCATCACAATTAAAAGAATGAAAGACTTAAACTACTTCAGTCTGTGTGCATTGAATTTATTTAATACACGAGTTTCACAATTTGAGTTGAATTACTGAAATAAATGTACTTTTCCACGACATTCTAATTTATTGAGATGCACCTGTATACATAAACGCTGCTGTCACAAATTTGCCACAGGCCTCTCTTTTTGTCCTGTAGCGGGTGTCTCATTGTGATGACTCTGTACAGCCCATACCTGTGATGCATCTAAAATAATCTCTGACTCCTTTCATGCAATAGTTTCCAGACCTCATATTTAGAGCTCAGGTCCAGTTCCAGCAAAAATGTGAACTGGCCACTCACTTCCACCAGCTGCTTGCATAGCGTTTGCTCTGCCATGTCTCTGAACTCACACACGACTGAAAGTGCCTGTAAGGAATCTAGGTACTGTTGTAGTTTTGTAGCCCCTCTTTTTGCTTTTCTCTCTCCTGACTCTACAGAGTACTTCTGGAATCTAGTGGCTAAATACCACTGCAGGTGCAAGAACTTTACAATTCAGTAGTTTCACTAATAAAAAAAAAAAAAAAAAAAAAAAAAATACATTTACTGAAAAAATGCTAAATTACATTCTTAACTACTTTTAAGTAGTAAAACTAAAATGCTTCTGAGCTGCTTCACAACACCCTGTACGGGATGGTTTTTATGTTTTGTCCAGCTCCTGTCCTGTCCCGTCCCGTAAGACTGTCTCGCTGTGCCAAAGACTATTTCCAGCCCTGTAAACATTTACTATCTGCTCTATAAACCAGTAACACAAATACGATTCTGCATATTATAGACATTACATATATTTGAGTAAATTTTATCTTATTTTAGGCATTTATACTTTTACTTTGTACTATACATTTCTTCCTCTAGCATACAGAAATTCAAAACTTCTACCCTCTTTATCTTACTATCTCTCTGCAATAATGGCACAGCTGTGTTTTTTTTTTTATTTTTTTTTTCTGCTGGAAGTTTAGATATCTACTTGCCCTGCCTGCATTTCCACTTACTTAACAACATTCATTATTTAATATTTAAAATATTTAAATATTTTATGGATGTAACTATAAATAACTCATTTTAAAAATCAAATCATTTAACATTAATTTGTCAAATGTTTTCTATACAAAGAAAAACTGCAATAATGAATGGAAATTACACTGCTGAAATACAATTCTAATTGCTGGATGACAGAGCAAATGAAATGGCATTAATTTGCTATGCAATTAGATATGTTTTGCTCTTAATTTGAATAGACGATTTGTCTGCAACAACTAAACTGTTACTGTTAAAGTATTTTTAACCTTAGCTTAGGAAAAAAAAAAAGTCTCTTTTTACTTTGTCCTGTTTAAATGTGGATTAAACTTCTCAGTGCATGTTAACTACTGAATGGGCCAATTGTGTTTGATGTAGCTGCTCGTATCGTTGAATAGTGAACAGTTGCTTTTTTTTTTTTTCTTCATTTTTTTGAAAAAAAAAAACCTGAAAAAAATAATAATAATAATAATAATAATATTATATATATATATATATATATATATATAAGTTTCTTTGCAAATTTCAGCCCCATTTAATGCAAAATGCCCATGTGGAGTGGAAGTTAACCATTTCATTTTTTTCTAGGTAATAAAATTCATGACCGCAGGCAGATTCCTCATCCTCCTCCAACTTTATTGACAGCTTAAAATTACATATCTATGTTCTAGGACTTAAGTTGCAATTTCCTTCTGACTTAAAAACTGAGTACAAGCAATGATATTCTTACAGTAGTCCAAGTGATATTGTACAAAAATATCTGATTTCTGTGAAAACATTCTTTTTTTGCAAATTGCTGCTAATTTCACATCTCTCTATTGTACTGGATAATTTAAGGTAGAAAGGACTAAAATTACTCTGTAATGTTCAGCATTAACAAGCAGTGTTTGCTGAACCCACAAACATGACTTTTCAGAATAAAAAAATAAAAAAGTCAAACAAAATAAAAATACAAAAAAAAAAGAAAAAAGAAAAAGAAAAATCACAATTTATGATTTCTGAAAGTCAAATTAATTCAAATATACCATTATAACATATTTCCTTAGGAGACACACACACTTTGCTGTGAGCTACTAGTGGGCACCAGATCATAATGGACTTCCTGTGATGAAAATGGTCTTTCTTAAGCCTGCTTTCACTTTTCTCCATATAACCACAAAACAAAAGAAAACAAAACGCCTGAATTGAGCCTTCGCCTGACTTCTCTCTTACATTTGATCTAAGGTTCACTTCCGTGAGCCCAGAGGTTCCCTGTGGCGCGGGATGTCCCAGTAATAGATCTTTTCACCAGTGGCATGGAAAGGGGTCCCTTAACAAAGCGTCATACATTACACCTCTACCTAAATAAACATTTCATTTTAAACGCAATATGATATTTTTTTTTACCCCTTATCTTCATAAAGGAAAAACAAAACTCAAAGCTGCTCACTGGCCTGGGAAAGGCCTCTGTTTGCCAGCCTTTGGCCAATGAAGAGGATTCAGAGAAGAGAAACAACCATCAATCAGGAAAGGAGGGGCGACAGAGGAAAGAAGTTACGCAGACGCTTCAATGGTGCATTCTCTGGCCAGGTGACCGGTCTTGCCGCAGTTGTAGCAGTTCACCTCAGTCGCCTTGCTGCACTGCACTGCCACATGACCGATCTCGCCACACCTGCAAACCAACACGCATTTTAGTTTCCCCCTCATTTCAAAGCCTTCCTTCACCATTCTGCTCTGTACTTCACTGTCGTAATGGTAGTAGTCATTTAGATAACACTTTATTTTAAGGTGCCCTTGTTACACGTTACATGTACTTACTATTATAATAACAATTAGTTATGCATAATTACATGCAAGTAACCCTAAGCTAAATCCTAATAACCCTAACCATATTTTACATTTACATTTTACATTTACATTTATGCATTTAGCAGACGCTTTTATCCAAAGCGACTTACATTGCATTCAAGTTACAGTTTTTTACATTTTATCAGCTCATATAGTAAGTACATGCAATTAATTAATATTAATCCGTACTTAAATGTATAATTACAGTGTCATATAATTAGTATATTTGTATAATTTATAAACATACTGTATATATAAAAACAATTTAATAAACCAATTTTTAATATTAAAATTATGAAAATTGGTTTGAATGAATGATTCAATGACTCAATCATAAATACTTTTTTTTTTTTGGCGAAACAATGCAATCGACAAACGTTATTTGAAGCGCCAGTTACTTTAAAAAGGTGATTTGCTCTATTATGACCTCTACCATAAACATCAATGTTTATATCCAAACTATAAACTTTTATCCCAGTATTTCTGTGATAATATGAATGACTCGCGATCTTTTAACGATGCAGGTCTAATAAACGTCATCATTTACTATCACTCGTGTCGCTATGCCATTACAAACTTGTAAGCTGTTTATTTCTGTTAAACACAATATTTCAAGTTCATAACATCTGTAGCACGCACTCACATTGAGTGTGCATTGAGTTTGGATACAACACACAAAAGAACCTTACATGCCTATCTGGACATTATTATTAAATATTTTTATTTTTGGGTGAACAATTTCTTTAAAGCATCAAGCTCCGATGGGACTTACCGGTAACACTTCACCTTGTCACATAGTTTCTGGATGTGTCCGAACCCCCCGCAGGAGTAGCACTTCTGCTCGTTGGCGTGGTCACAGTCACGTGCCACGTGACCGGCTTTGCCGCAGTTATAGCAACACTGCTCTCTCTCCTTTTTGGGTTCTTTACAGTCTCTGGAAATATGGCCACTCCTGTGGCAATTGTAGCATGCTATATTTGAAGCAGAAAAAAATCATTAAATCAACAATGTAGCCAGTACTAACTGTACAAAAGATCTTCAAGTTTTCACTAGGGATGTAACGATACCAAAATCTCACGATACAATATTTATTGCGATATTTAAAATAAAATAAAAAAAAGAGAAAGACGAAGAATTGGGGGGGGGGGGGGGGGGGGGGAATGAAAGAATAATTTAACATTAAAATTATCTAATGCACTTTGAGAATTCAAAATTAAGAGCTGCAACCCATGTTCTAACAAAGAAAACTTACGTCAGAAAAAAAGTCAACGAATTAACTTCAACCCTCTTTTTATTTGTGACATACTGTCTCAGTCTAAATTATATTCACACTGGTGTTTTAGGAAGCCAAACAAATTAGAATAGAATATCAATTTTAGATTATTATTTTATATTATATTATTCCTATGACAATAATAGCCATATATTGTAAAACAACTGCACTATAAAATAAATGAAAATGAATATTCATAGGTATATTATTTTTGCTTTACACTACAGTAGGGAAATTACAATACTTTCCAAATTTCTACACTTGAAAGAGATATTTTGAATTTGGACTGCATTTAAACCGCTAGCTGTAAGCTTTTATTTTGAAGGAAATGGCAGAAGAGCTTTTATTTAAGGAAAACTCCAGCTTCGGTGAAAACAGGCTTACAAAACACATCTCACTACAAATCTAGTGAAATGCTGTAATCATCTGCCGCAAAAATAAACTGGTGGTTGTTGCGTTCCCAAACACGTGCTAAACTCACAGCACATGAAATAAACGAGTTGACTGCATTCATTCAGTGTGAACAGAGCCATTCTGAGACGCGGAAAACACTGGATCACGAGCTGATCGCGTGAACAATGTGTGCGCTTCACTTTAAAACATGCAGCGAAACCAGACTTGATGAAGGGATTAAGCATATTGTGCTTTCGGTTTGAGTTCTTTAACAGATACTGTGCTAAAGCATAATGCCCCAAAGCACAACTTTAAAGACCTTTTATGTTAAAATAATAAGTTCAAATATATTTTAAAACCTACACTTTTTGCCTGGAAGAGCGTTTCATAGTGTCATGTGACCACGATAATATTGAGACAGTTTTGGTATCGCGATATTTCGATATTGATAATATCGTTACATCCCTAGTTCTTACTAATCGAAGTGCAATGAGGCAGAGCATCTTACCATCCTCAGTCTGTTCGCAATCTCTCGCAATGTGGCCCTGCTCTCCACACCTGTAACAGAACAGATCTACAGAGAGAAAGACCACCTTAGTTAGATTGCATCTGTCTCGAAGCAGCGCTATTTAAATAACTGGAAAAGCCCTACCCTTTCCTCGTCCCCGGCCCCGGCCACGACCTCGACCAGCATTAGGACAATTCTTGATCCAGTGTCCAGAGCGGCCACATCCAAAGCACTCGCTGGTACTCATGTCCATTATCTGTGGAGATAAAGCCACAAACGCTGATTTCATTCATGCTAACCACTAGGGCTGTCAAAATGACTGAAAAGCTAAATTCAAATTTTCTACTTAAATATTATCAGAATTCGAATTATATTTGAATATTATGCACGTTTATTCAAAGCGTAATAAAATAACAGGACCATCTTTGAAAAAAGTGCATAATGTTTAAAATAATCTTTAAAAACCATATATGTGACCCTGGACCACAAAACCAGGCTTAAGTCGCTGGGGTATATTTGTAGCAATAGCCAGAAATACATTGTATGGGTCGAAATTATCCATTTTTATTTTATACCAAAAATTATTAGGGTATTAAGTAAAGATCATGTTCCATGAAGATATTTTGTAAATTTCTTACCGTAAATATATAGTGGAGTGAGTGGAGACGTGCTGAAATCGCGTTTGGTCTCGTACGTACCTTGTTAGTGTCTGCGCTTGCGTGGCCATTTATTGTAATTAACAGGAAAGTGTGTTCAAGCGCCAACAGAAGACGGTGTAAGAAATACTCTTTGAGAGAAGCAGTCTATCAGCAGAAGTTAAAAGTAGCTCGTAAGTGTATTTACTTGTCTCATTAGTGTTTAGCGCAGTTGCTGTTGCTAGGAAACGCTTGTTTTGTTTACTGAGTGGAGACGTGCTGACATCACGTTTGGTCTCGTACGTACCTTGTTAGTGTCTGTGCTTGCCTGGCCATTTATTGTGATTAACAGGAAAGTGTGTCCAGCTGTATTCAATTAGTGATTTGTTAGACGGGTATATAAAAGGTTATTATACCGCGGCAGCGGTCGCGGCAGCCCTCGTCGTGTGAAGACCGAAGTGTGTAAAGACCATCGACTGGGAAAGGGATAAGTATCGCTTTTCATTTATTCTCTTTCCTATTACTTGTTTCACTTCTCTTTCAGCTTTTATAACCATTTCTTCCTTGTATGTTTGGCACAGTTATTTTTTTAGGATTACTGTTAAACTAATGTAGTTTGATTTGTATATGTTATCTATTTTAATTTTAGTTACAGTTGTAGTAATGTTTGTCATTTTATTAGTTTTTTTTCTATTATGTCTGTATAAGTTATTTATTAAGTTTTAGTTTTATTTAATTTGAGTTATTTTAGTACTTCAACAAACTACATGGAAATTAAATAATATTGAATTTATGGATATGCGTGTGTGTGTGTGTGGGCGCGCATATGTCTGTGTGTGTGTACATACACGTAGTTGTTTTTGGTGTTTGGCTTAGTTTTATGTTAGAATCATTATTACATTCTTATACCTTTTTGCTCTCTTAATATTTTGAATTGTTTGTAGCTTTATTTTGTTTTCATTTAAATGTTAAGTTTAGAAATTGTCATATGCATTTCATTTTTATTTAATTTTTTTTTTTTTTAATGTGTGTGTATATATACTATTTATAAAGTTTTAGCTTTTAGTTTTGGATCAGTTTTAGTACTACAATTGATTGTTTCTGTTCTCATTTGTAAGTCGCTTTGGATAAAAGTGTCTGATAAATGACAAAGTAAAAGTAAAGTACATCAAAACTTAATTTTTGATTAGTAATATGCACTGCTAAGAACTTCATTTGGACAACTTTAAAGGCGATTTTCTCAATATTGATTTTGATTTTCTCAATATAAGATTTTTTTTGCACCCTCAGATTCCAGATTTTCAAATTGTATCTCGGCCAAATATCGTCCTATCCTAACAAACCATACATCAACGGAAAGCTTATTTATTCAGATTGCAGAAGATATATAAATCTCAATTTTGAAAAATTGACACTTAAGACTGGTTTTGAGCTGGTTTGAACTTACATTAATTTTACATGGCTTTCTAAACATGCGTCTCTCTTGTGCGAGACACGAATGCAACAGTGATAGATGTCCCTATAGAAAATGCGATAAATATGCGTTCTGTGTGAGCGGCTTGGTTTCAGTTTCGCCGTAAACAACATCATCTCCACACTGATGCTCTCGTTTTACGCAATATTTTGAATGAACAACGTAGCAGCGCCACATCTAGTGGGTTCAACTGGATAGGCTAACAAAAGCATTAAAATGCAATGACAGCGACAACGTCGTTGCATCTCGTGTGCCACTGATAAGGCTGCCTGACACGCACCTAAAATTCGAATGCAACGTTTTGCATTCGAATGAGGATTTTCTTTTTTTTCTTTTTTAATTCAACGAATATTCAAAATTCTAATTTTTTTTTTTTTTTGACAGCCCTACTAACCACAGAGTGCTCACTGCAGGCGTGAAAGATCTCTTTACGTTTATTAGTCAGTGTTGGGAAGGTTTCTTTCGAAATGCAAGATAACAAGGTTACAGATAACAAGTTACTCTATTTAAAATGTAATAAGTAATGTATTTCAATTACTTCATTAATGTAACTGTTTACATTTGATTATGTTTATAAATTTCTAACAAAGCTGTTTTCAGTTGTTAATCATTTTCAAACATGTAAAGCAGGCAGGGTTAAGAAGAGTACAGAAGCACTCAACACTGATAACGGTCACGCTTTCAAAATTCATCATTTGAATTAAGATTTTAATAATTTTAGACTTTAGCACCTCTTTTTACTTTGAAATCATTCTGAGGTTAAATACAGATTTAAAATCATAACAAGGAATAGTTTAATAGCTGTGATACGATTTTAAAATCAAATCCTAAAGAAGTTCATCTTAAAAAATAAAGCATATACACAAACCCAAATAAGAAATAAAGCAGTTATCGATCAAACGTGCCCTAAACTCCTGAAACATTGCTGTCTCATATTATAAAAGTCACTGCAATTTGGGAAAGAAATCTCAGTGTATGTAACAGATTACAGTTACATTTATTTCGTAAATAAATTATGTAATTTCGTTACGTTACTAGTTACTCCCCAACACTGGTTACAATGTTCAAATATGGGTTTAATGTCAAGCTGCAAAGACTAACATTACCAAATAACTTTACATAGGGAGTCTACTTTCAGGTTTATTTTCATTGTGATATTTATGAGAATTAAACAAGGGTTTCTGTGCATTCATACACCATGCAGTCTTAATTCACTCCACTTTCAGTGAAAACTCATGTCAGACACCATCTTTCTAGGATAACTCTGTAAAAACTTGATTATTTAAGTGGAAACAATTCAAAGAAACATAAAACCAAACACTTTTCAATCTCATGTAAGGGATCTTCTGTAAATGGGAATGCTGATAGCACATGGCACACAGCACACACACATGGTCCTAGCACCAAGGCTACTGCTAAAGGCTAACAAATCTAACAGGGTTCTCATTGGAAACAACTATAAACACTCATAACTGTATTTAAAAACGGGTTTCATGAAGGCCAAAACTGCAACATGCTGGTTTAACACCAGTAACAGTTACTGATCATCAGATCATTTATTATCGGCCATGGAAACGCAGACCATAAGAGAAATCGCTCTCATCAGGGATGCACTAACACAGCATGAAATCAGCCTGATTAATACACGTGTTTAAGAGATGTGTTTAAGAGATGTACAGGGGTTAAATGACACACGATTGAAGGAAAATCACATGTGTAAATGCTCCACAGGCTAAGAACCTCAACACTGGGCCTCATCATGCATTTTCACACAAAAACTTCACACAAACGCTCAACTCTATCGCTATTCTGCCGCGATGTGTGTTTTTATGAGCTGCTGTGCGTTTTATTTCTGCAATCGCACATGTGCACGTACACTTATATGAGACTTTCCCGCGCTGCAGGCCTCAGCTAGCTCAACGCGCATGATTAAACACACTCGACGCACACACGAACCGTGCGGTTAACACAATCACAGCTAGCATTAAATATGTAACGGATCATGGAGATAATATGGACAAAACCCGCTGGAAGTGTGAGTTTATCGCCGATAATATGTGTACTCACCTATAGCGAACGCTAGCCTGTTAGCTGTGACTCACTGCTGTTTACTCCTCCCTTCGGCACTGCGCATGAACCCGCTGAATGACAGATACAATAGCCAATAAGAGATCCCGATTCAGAGCGGGATGACCAATGAGGATCGAATGCTTTGAGACGCCCCTCCATTCTGACCAATCACTGATCGGAAAGATACACGGGCCCGCCCACAGCAACAACACGGTTGTAATGTTCAGAGCGGAATATAGCGTTCCGCTTCCTGTTACTGTGGCGTTATGTTATAATTTACACAGAGAACTACTGAAATAAATCACACGTGCTATTCCAAATATTACATGTGGCACGTTTATATACGCATGTAATCAGAGTTCAGTTATGAGGCGCAACTCAAACTGACAGAGTTATTAATTATTTTAACCAGCAGTTCAGGCCAGTATTACGAAATCAATCGTGTAAACCTGATCACTAATCTGCAGTTAAACTTTATGATTTTAATGCGGTCATCAGAAATTCCCCGGAATCATATCTCACTCATGAATCGTAGCTTCATAATTCTGTTCCCGGATGAAGCAAACTTTAACCGCTGGCCCTCAAATCTAGCGGCTAAATATTTTAAAATAATATATTTTTATTTATTTTTTTATTATTATTATTATTATTTTTATTAATGCCAAGGTACCAAAGATACAAGTACATAAAAATATCAACTTTACGTACAAAGAGGTGATATTACATGCAAAGCACCATTAATAGTAGTATAGACTTGGTCGGTGTCGCGTCATAGCTGTGTGGGCGGAGTCAGCGTGGGCTAAACGACCCTTTCCTCCTCACTGGAAAAGCATGGTGCTGACCCAGAATGATCTACATAAAATAATTTCTGCCGCTCGACAGAGCAAGATACGTCGAAAAACTGAGCCGTATTGGGTCGGACTGTTCGTACAGTATCTGTGACTGGACAAACGACCCAACGGAATGACCAGAGGTGTCGTTTCCCGACGCTTTTTGTTACCTGATTGAGTCTCCAGCTAGAGACAGCTTACTACAAACCTATACGTGACGGCTTGTGAAAGTAAACATTTGTCGTTTTGTTTTGCTTAATTTTAATAAAGTGATAAAGACTAGAGTAAAAGCCTGTCATACGTTTTTATTGATATATTAAAAAGAATTTTAACATTGACAAAACACAGGTAACATTAAAGGTCTACTGAAGTGTTTGCACAGCATTATGTCACATTAGTCACATTTAACTGAGTAAGATCATGATTGAGAAATGTTGGATACTGCTGGAAATGCTGGTGTTATGGGTATCCTATTTATTATTTTAGGAGTTTTTAGTTTGCTCCAGTGAAGCATTTCTATTAATATAACTGATTAAGTAGTCAAACTCATTCCATATCAGCAGAATAGTGTGGTACAGAAAGTCTATGTCCACAGAACAGGTTCTGAATGAATTATGATACTGATACATAATGGTCAAAAACAACAAAAAAGTAACAGGTCAATATTATTAAATTGCAGACAAAGATTTTGAATAGCTAGGTTGGCTTGTACATTATATTGCCAAAAGTATTGGGACATCCCCTTCTAATGAACAGGTTTGACTACTTTAGTAATTTCCATGAGTACAAATCTTAATGTTTAAGCATATAACAATATTCTAGGGAATTGTGTGCTTTTAATTTTGTACCAATAGTTTGGACAGGACCCTTTTCTATTCTAACATGATAATGCCAAACACCAGTGACTTGTACATATGAGTACAATCATTTTAGACACTTCCAAAACTGTGGCAACAAAGATGGAAATACAGTTTTTAAATACATGAATTATGTTTCCATCTTTGTTGCCACAGTTGGAAGTGCCTTTTTCTGTTCTAAAGAAGGAGGTGTCCCAATTCTTTTGTCCATATAGTGTATGTACAAGTCATTGGTGTTTGGTGATGAGTTTTTGGCTCAAGATCTGCATTTAAAGTCACACCAGAGGTGTTCAGCTTGGATTAGGACTTGTCTTTCTGCAGACCAGTCAAGATCTTCCACACTGACTGAATCAATCTTTTTTTGTTTTTTGTTTTTGTTTTTTGTTTTTTTAACTTTGCCTTATACACAGAGACATTGTCATGTTAGAATAGAAAAGGGTCCTGTCCAAACTATTGGTATAAAATTAGAAACACACAATTCCTTAGAATATAATTATATGCTTAAACTTAAGATTTGTACTCATGGAAATTACTAAAGTAGTCAAACCTGTTCATTAGAAGGGGGTGACCCAATACTTTGGGCAATATTGTGTATGTTTGGTGCGGTAACCCAACCTCATATTCTTTCATAGGGCCCAAAATTGCTAGCAGCGCCCCTGACACGCCGTAAAATAAAAAAGATATAAAATAGCATGAAAATATCCCTTACGAAAACTAACCGTGGTTACAACAACAACAAAAAAAAACATGGTTACTATAGGTAAACCATGGTAAAAACAAATTAAACATGTTTTGCTACACTAACCATAGTTTAACCATGGTATTTGAAGTAAAACTGTGGTTATAGGCTACAACTGGTAATAAAAACGCCCAAAAAAAACACGATTAGCCTACTATAGCCTACTTTTACTATAGTAATACCATTGTTAATTTTCGTAAGGGATTGTGTAGCCTATAATAATATGAAATAAATGTTTTAATAGATTATGACATTTACATCACAAAATATCAGGGAGTGACATTTATTTGATGTGAAGGAGGGTTGCTGTAAGCCCCATCAGAACTGGGCTGCAGTGCAGGGGGACGGGACTAATGACAGGTCATTGAAGGGTAAGTAGTCTACTGGAGTGAATATAAATATGAATTTTAAGTTGATATGTTTCATACGCTGTATATCCATAACTGCTGTCAGAGTTCTGATGTTGTGTGCTACCCGCTCAGATTGTGCTACCTCCGTCTGTTTATTCGGCAGTACTGTATATAAATCTTCAGATCTTTTTTTTTTTTTTTACTTATTAGAGATACAGAATGCCACACAGCAACTTTTCGGCATTGCACCAAGCAAAAATCAATCGAAATCATAACAAAAGGTAAAGATCGAGCCTGTGGCTAATTTTACACGATTACAAAATTGGTCTCATTTTTAAAAAGGTTTCTATTTAATGAAAAATTTGCCTTATTAAATGAACTGTTATTCATAAGGTTTTTTTATTTATTTTTTTTATTTATTTTTGTATTTTTTCCTTCTGGGGCCTGAAATAGAGGAATTTTGGTCAATATTGATAATTAAACTATTTTGCTGAATGTGTTTTTGTGCTGGCACCTTGGCTGATTTAGGTCTGTCATGGATAAATAAATATTACAATAAAATCACCAGTAGGTGGCAGCAAGCCCCTGTTTTAATAAATGACTTACTGACTCATTCATATCAAACGATTCGTTCAAAACGGCTGATTCAATAGAAACGAGACAAGTAAGACCGTTGAATCACTGACTCACTCGATTCGTTCAAAAACTGATTCATTCACGAAATGAAACACGTGTTGCTATGCGCTGTTGTATAAAACTAATAGCACGTTTGTGCTTGCGGCCTCGCGCACATGTGCTGATATATAGAAAAGTACATTCCATGTGCAATGAATATAAAATCGTAAAACTCATACATGGGTATTTTTGTTTCATTGCTGGAATTATAAGGGCATTCTAACTATTCTAATGGGCTTCATCGCACAGGGAATGCTTTTGGACTCTCAAGACGTGTTTTTTTTTTTTTATTCTCTCTCTCTAAGTTGGATAATGTCAGCTCTCCTACAGTCACACATACCTTATATCAGGAGAATGTCTTTAAGTTCTAATCAATGAAAAAACATACCTTCTGCTGTCTTTTTATTAAAAAGAACTTCCAAAGTTGCGCTTGAACCATTTTGCGCGAAAAAGGACGAAATTGCTTCTGCTTGTGCGCAGTTTGTTACAGTACCAAGTTCTGATTGGCCAATCACCGTTATTTAGTTCGTAAATGATCTTAAGTAGATAATTTTAACATTTCATGTGCATGATAAGTTTTATGTAATACACAAAATTAATAAAGGGGATGTTAAGGGGGGATGGTGGTTTTACAGAGGGGATGCTTTTTGTCATTTTTTTCGACCAGGGGGATGCCATCCCCCCTCAACTCGAGCCCTGCTCCTGGCCATTCCACCGAATGGGTGCCATTTGCTTTTTCTATCCTTTTTAAAGACTGAATCTAGTTATAGACATGTTTAACTATTCAAAATCTGTATTGGTCCATCTCAGGTAACTTTATTGAATTTTTTAAAAACACAGAGACCTGGCAAACCAACAAATTAAAAACACAGAGACCCGGCAAACCAACAAACACGAGTCAAATATCAACACATCCTTAAAATATACAAGTCACTATTAATACAGAAGAAAACTGATCACATAAAAATAAACAAAACTGAGGAAGCAATCGATCAAAATTCTTTTTGGGACTTGTGGAACAATTTAGACAAATCCAAAGAGGCCAAACACATTCCCATCCACGACCCAAACATCTGGACTGAACATTTCGGAAAAGTATATTCACTAAACGAACCAACCCTCGTCCAAAAACATCTGACCTCCCAACTAAATAACCTGGAATACACAATAAAAGACCGGCTAAATCATTTAGACAAGCCCATAGAATTAACTGAACTGACGGAGAAGATGAAATCCCTAAAAAATAAGAAATCAAGTGGGTTGGATGGAATATCTAATGAGATGCTGAAACACAGCAGCCCCAAACTGAGAGTTGCTATCCTGAAATTATTCAATCTCTTATTAAAATCTAGACACTTTCCTGAGATCTGGAAAGAGAACGTGATAACCCCAATTTTTAAACAAGGTGAGAAGTACGACCCAAATAATTATAGAGGCATCACAGTGAGCTGTAACCTCGGAAAACTATTCTGCTCTATTATTAATGACAGATTAATTCAGTTTATCCAAGAAAGATTTTAAACAATTGTCAAATGATTTATGCCTAAACAGAGAACTTCAAATCACATACACACTCCACACACTCATACAAAAAATACGTTCAGCAGACAAAACAAGGGAAAACATTTGGCTGCTTCATTGATTTTAAAAAAGCCTTCGATTCAGTATGGCACAACGGACTTTTTCTAAAACTAATTCAAAGTGGAATAGGAGAAGACATATAACATCATAAAGGACATATACAACGGGAACAAATGCTGTGTCAAGATCAATGACAGACGGACTGATTATTTCAGTCAGACCAAAGGAGTCCATCAAGGCTGCAGCCTCAGCCCGACTCTATTTAATATCTTCAGTATCTCACAAAAGTGAGTACACCCCTCACATTTCAGCCATTATTTTATTATATCTTCTCAAGGGACAATGCTATAGAAATGAAACTTGGATATATTTTAGAGTAGTCAATGTGCAACACAGATTTACAGCAGTGTAGATTTACTGTGCTCTGAAAATAACTCAACATACAGCCATTATTGTCAAAATAGCTGACAACAAAAGTGAGTACACCCTAAGTGATGACAGCTATATGTCGTTTAAGCATGCAAAGCCACATGTCCTATTCATCATGTTCATGTTTTTGTCTGATTGACAGGGCTATACAAATTTGTGTATCTTGTATTAGAGCAATTAAAATTTGGTGCTTTGAGTACAATTCTCTCATAATGACCACTGGATGTTCAACATGGCACCTCATGGCAAAGAACTCTCTGAGGATTTTGAGAATTAGAATTGTTGCTCTACACAAAGGTGGCCTATAGGCTATAAAGAAGATCGGTAACACCCTGAAACTGAGTTACAGTACAGTGGCCAGTGTCACACAGAGGTTTTCCAAGACGGGTTCCACTCGGATCAGGCCTCGCAAGGGTCGATCAAAGAAGTTGAGTCCTCGTGGTGTGTGTCAGGTGCAGAAGCTGGCTTCAAAAAACATACGCATGAGTGCTGCCAGCATTGCTTTAGAGGTTGCAGAAGTGAAAGGTCAGCTTTGTCAGTGCTCAGACCATACGCCACACACTGCAACAAGTCGGTTTGCATGGCCGTCGTCCCAGAAGGAAGCCTCTTCTGAAGCTGGCTCACAAGAAAGCCTGCAAACAGTTTGCTGAAGACAACCTATCCAAGAGCATGAATTACTGGAACCCATGTCTGTGGTCTGATGAGACTCAGATAAACTTGTTTGGCTCAGATGGTGTCCAGCATGTTTGGTGACGGGCCTGGTGAGGAGTACCAAGAAAACTGTCTTGCCTACAGTCAAGCGTGGTGGTGGTAGCATCATGGTCTGGGGCTGCATGAGTGCTGCTGGTACTGGGGGAACTGCGGTTCATTGAGGGGAAACATGGATGCCAAACATGTACTGTAACATTCTGAAGCAGAACATGATGCCCTCCCTTCAGAAACTGGGGTTTTCCAACATGATAATGACCCCAAAACACACGGCCAAGATGACAACTGCCTTGCTGATGAAGCTGAAGGTGAAGGTGATGGAGTGGCCAAGTATGTCTCCAGACCTGAACCCTATTAACCACATGAGGGTCATCCTCAAGCTGAAGGTGGGGAAGCGTCATGTGTCTAATATCCAGCAGCTCCGTGATGTCATTATGGAGGAGTGGAAGAGGATCCAGCAACAACCTGCAGCTCTGGTCAATTCCAAGCCCAGGAGGATTAAGGCAATGCTAGATAACAGTGGTGCTCACACAAAATATTGACACTTTGGACACAATTTTGAAATGTTCACTTAGGATGTACTCACTTTAGTTGCCAGCTATTTTGACAATAATGGCTGTGTTGAGTTATTTTCAGAGGACAGTAAATCTTACACTGCTATACATGTTGCACACTGACTACTCTAAAAATTCCTACTCTAAAATCCAAGTTTAATTTTTATAGTATTTTTATAGCACTTGATAAGTCCTCTTGTCCTGGTCTGACCCTCTAGGGCAGAGAAATCAAATGCCTCCTGTATGCAGATGATCTTCTGTTGCTATCGCCTCATGAAGAGGGGCTGCACCAAAGCCTCCTCCATTCTGGAAAAGTACAGCAACGATTTGGGCCTTACCTATAAACATGGAGAAGTCTAAAATCATGATCTTCAGAAATTGCTGACAAAAAATATGAGTTCACAATTGGGGGGAACAATTCTTAATCATGTCACCTGTTATAATTATTTGGGTCTGACAATCTCAGCCTCTGGACAGTTCAATACTGCAATAAAAGATCTGACAGATAAGGCACGCAGGGCTTTTTACAGTATAAGAAAACCACTGTTCAAATTCAACCCACCCATTAAACTGTGGCTGAAAATCTTCGATAGCATCCTTAAACCCATTCTTCTCTATGGCTGTGAAATATGGGGCCCCAAATTTACATTTACATTTATGCATTTAGCAGACGCTTTTATCCAAAGCGACTTACATTGCATTCAAGTTACAGTTTTTTTTTTACATTTTATCAGGTCTTGCTTTCCCTGGGAATCGAACCCATGATCTTGGCGTTGTTAGCGCCATGCTCTACTATTTGAGCTACAGGAAAGAGTTTATTTAAACTAAACTATGAATCATGGTACAAAAACCCTGTTGAAATGTTCCACCTTGAGTTCTGCAAAAACATCTTGGGAATTCACAGAAATGCCCCAAATCTCGGCTGCAGGGCAGAACTGGGCAGATTCCCTCTGCTACCTGAAATCCAGAAGAGAGCAGCGAAGTTCTGGTTCCATCTTTCTGACACGCTGACAGATAGCTACCATCACAGTGCTTTCACTTATCGGCAAATACACCCAGAGAGTGACCCCTTACACTATTTAGTGGAAAAACACCAACTCAATTCAACAATTCAGTTAAGACATGCAAAAGTTAAAGAAATTTGAAAAATAAGTCAGGAAGAATACATCCATAATTGGCAGATCAAAGTAGCACAAATGAACAAAGTGTGTGTGTGTGTGTGTGAGAGAGAGAGAGAGAGAGAGAGAGAG